>JAQFXY010000522.1:0-24471 GCA_034693865.1 Ceratophysella sigillata | reverse complement strand
TCGGTACTACCGAAGGCCTCAATACCGATAATACCGAATACCGAAAGTCTAATACCGAGCCGGTATTGGGAGCCCTAGAAGGGTGTAATGGGATGACCCTGTCCGTCTGCCTGTCTGTCTGTCCGTCAGTTTTTGCTTCACCACCTGATTATATCAACGCAAGTCAACGGAGTATTGCCGGTTCCACAATTGAAGCTATGTAAATTGGTGATATAGGAAGCAAAATAAATTCACTATTACAAAGAGCGAAACAAGAACAAAAACAATCAAAATCTTAATGTTTCTCAAATTCTAGTTGGAGTGGTGTAATAGTCATGTTTCAGCTTCACTAAATATTTCTACAGCGCGGCTGTAAATATTTCTGCATCAAATAGAAATACTCGAATCGCCAAATGCTTAGGCCTCCACCAACCATTCTGGTTCCGAGCTGCCGAAGGCAGGTTGCAATACCTACTTATTTTGGATTTATTAAGAACATTGCGGAATTGTGAATTACAATTTGGTACATCCCAAATACAATACATCCTACTATTGATTACACAGAAATCAATATTCCGTCTTATCTTTATCAAGCCTCACAACTCATCGTATCGTAACCACATGTCCCATTATAAATGCACATGTGCTCATGTGCTGCTCGTCGATTATGCGACTAATTGGGCATATTAACTTAATCCTGCCAAAAAATTACTAGTTAACAAGCACGGTTCAGGATCTCTTCTCACAAGGGATTTAATTGGCATCAGCTCTTTTCAAAATTCTCGTCTGTTATTATTTGAACTAAAACAATACAAGCCATTTGTACGGGAGTACATCAAATCAGGATAGTCTTCACTTCGATTTTTTTTTAGAGAGATCGCTTCTGATTTCAAAGAATCGTTTCACTATATGAATTTTTTACAATTTTCACCGGCACAAAACCCTTGTAAAGAAAATTCGGAATTTGCAAAATTTTATGGGCAATGAGATTATAGCTTGTTATAGATTAAGCATATGATGTCAATCTATCACGGGAACTCATCATCATCATCATCACTCATCTGCCTAATCCTGTCAAGAATTATTAATCTATGTAGAGAGTTCAGAGCATGCATTTGTGGAGGGAAACCATATACGTATCTGTACTGTGCGAAATGCGAGGTTATGTACCTGTACATACATAGATGTACTTGTATGAAAGCCGGGCAAAAGCCAAAGGCAGATCGAGGCAAGAGTTGAGGCCGGTTGTTGGGAGGGCATGCATGCAATGGCAAAGCGGAACTGATAAATGTCTGTGGTTCGACCCGAGAAAGTCTCATTTCGTCTTTGTTCCTCGTCCCACGAGGAGCACGAGCTACACAGCTCACAAATCCAAGTCATTTATTATTTTTTATTTTAGTTTCAAGTTCATCCCTTTGACAACTATTGTCATAAAAAACCTCAGTTCACTAACCATGTTCCTGTAGCAAGAAACTATCCCACACCAAACTCTACTTCAACTCTGTCATCTGTCACCTCTCAAAATTCAACTTCCATTCAATCAGAATCATTTTCCATTTAAGATTCAATTAATTTAACACACACAGACGGACCCTACTCTACAAGAATTAGGAAGCCAGAAGATGCCGCATAAGCAGCAATCCACGTTAATCGTCCAAGACCTGGAAATCGGCTTGACCCGAGAACGGCACCAGAAAGACGTAGACTCGCCGAAGACGAAGAGCGCGGAGTCCATCACAAGCATTCCACTTGTAAGTCATCAGAAATTAAATATTAATAAGATTAGTACTTATGTGCATATGACATTAGTACTTAGTAGCGTTTGAGAAGGAATTTACCTTCTATGTATTGTACAAGTAAGTACCCTACACAATGCACAACAATGAACCGGTATTTTTCAAGGTTAACTGCCCCATTCGCATTGACTATAATATGCAATAGTGTAACCAGAAACCAGCAGAACCTATCCTAACACAAGACAAGAGGAACAGGTTCTGTTTGACGTGCACATGACTTGTAATTTGATTCAAATAGTAGCTTCATCTGATACTTGCCGTAAGCTAATCAATCGTCCGAGAGATGCAACCCAACCAAACTCAACTTCAAAATGCGAACTACATAGAACAAAGTCTATTGTATTCTAATATAATTTCCTCATGCAATGTAATGTACTCACTCGCATAATTAAAATCGCATGGATGCGGTACAAGCCGTTGTCGATACGGGTACTGTTAGTGCCTTTAGAATTTCGATATAATCTTGATCTTGAATAGTCTAATCTTGTACCATCAAGACAATAGGGCTCGTGCTCTGGACTTGCAAAAAGATTACTTATTGTATTACTTACCTAGTTAAGCTAGTTTAGTTTAGATATTCTTTATTCCTTTGCCGATGAATCGTAAAATATTATGTAAGTATATAAAAAAAACTTACATGAATTTTTCAGAGCTATTGAGCACTCTTTGGAAAAGTTGTGAACACGAAACTAAATCAATTCCATGCTTTTATGTCTTTTCGTGGTTTATAATTGCATGCGTTTGTCATTATTACCTGAATGGTTTAATAATGTTTTACTGTAGAACCAAACGTGTTTCTTGATTAGAACAGCTCGTTTTCCTTCACAGACATGTGTGCGAATCATTGGAGGAGCAGAGCTGAGGGACAAAGGAGATATAATCATCAAGACGATTGGACGAAGTAGTGACCTGGTCATTCGGAAACGATCTCCAGTGAATCCAAAGTCCTCCAAGTCCGAACCCTTGCTTCCACCATCATCTGACCTCTCGAGCAGTGGACCGAGCAGCTCCACCAGTTCCAACAACGGGGACAGCCACACGGGGAGTGACGATGAGCCGGAGGAGCAGCGGAGTTCGGATGAGTCCGTGTCCTCGTCTTCTGAGGAACTGGAGTCGGTCAAGGACCGTGAGGCCACGACCTACACCGAGTCGGACACGGAGCTGCGGGACTATGAGTACGAGGAGGAGAGCGGGTTTTATTGCAAGGGCGTTGTGAGTCTCAGCCCCAGTCCTTCGTCATCCAACCTGAGTCTCTATAGCAATGGACTCATGTGCGGAGACTATACTTCGGAGGCGGAGAGGCCCAAGAAGGTCTACAAGGTCGTGCTCACTGGAGGTAAGGCCAGTTTCAAAATGTCAATATTTCGTGTGCAGTTCATATTGTGATTTTCTATCTAAAGAACGCTTAAGAATTTTGAGAGACCTGCAAGTTTCTATCTAAAGAACGCTTAAGAATTTTGAGAGACCTGCAAGTTTCTATCTAAAGAACGCTTAAGAATTTTGAGAGACCTGCAAGTAAGTTATAAAGTTGCTTTCAAGATCTATAAAATGCGACTTTCAAGTTGGAGATGCAAAGTGCAAATTCGGCAATGTTACTAATTGTATAAGGAACAATTTCACCAAAAAGAGCATCTTACATCAAATCAATTGAAGCTGTAAATGATTTTATTATAATTTCATCTGGTGTGGCTAGCCAGCCAAGTTTACCGAGTGAAACACCCATGCGTGGGACCTGGGCAACCTGAAACGGGCGCCTAGACGCGTTAGCAATGACATAAATACTTTGCAGCAGAGATAGAGATTAGCGTGGTAATGATTCGCGTCCTGTCCATATAAGTTTAACAAATACCCAACTCATGCATATTATTTACAAATATTCAAGATACAAGATAAAGGCATGCATCACTGTTGTAAATGCAAATAATTGATTCATGGATTACCAATTCACACTGAATTCACTTCACAGCTCTTGGAATTGGAAGCATACTATAATTTATTGTGTATGCAGCAAACTTCACTAAGATAGTGTAAGCGTCAGGTCATATTTCCGTTTTGCCAACCACATAATTTCCTCTCTGAACCGCTGTTGATCATGATTTAACGAGTATTTTCCATTTAATTCATTCATTAAATACGGATGACTGATCTTCAAGAAGAATGGCGTGACGGATTCATTATAGTATATATTAATATTTGTCATAAATTAGATAAATAGGTATATGCAAGTAGCCACGGTACGTTTTTCAGAACAGATTGGTGGAATAGTCGGTGAGGGGATATTGTAGTAATTAAGCCAATTATTAAGTAGGTACTCAATAATAATTGTTTGCGGAATAAAATAGCTCACATGGATTGAAAAAGGTGTGAATATTAGAACAATGGAGGCTTGTAGTTTGTGCCAGCACTGCCAGCAGGTTTATTTTAGAAATACAGATAGTTTTGACAACATCGAGTGCCTTAATGGCCTGCGGCTTGTACTGAACCAATTGTCGCCTTCTTAGAACTCAAAATCATATGGTGAATAATTAAAAGCTTGGATTTAAAATTCTTGCACATGGTTTTAGCTTGGGCTGAATGAGTTCTTACTGGATATTATTGTAATCAACTGTTTAGCACTTTGCACTCAAATAATTTGCATTTACCTAGGCCACAAACCATGCTACATTACAGTACAATGGTGAGGTTGGACAACCGTGCTTGTAATATTACGTAGATAAAGTGTATATCTAATACCTAGATGACACAAGCAAACAAGTCATGGAAAATTTGAGAACATTATTTGTATTTCCTTAGTCAAACAAAGTTTACCACGGGTTAGTTGAGTGTATTGTAATTTCAAGTTTTAATATTCAGTGCCTCCTGGAATCATACGGTTAATAATGCATTGTGTTAGGATACTACGACTTTGATTCAAGGTTTAACTAACACTCTTCTGGTTCGGGCTAATGGGGTCCAACATTTAGCAGCTGCACATTGGTTTATGCTGTATTAGGGAATATGGATCTGTCTGAGTTCGAATTTATTCTGCCCATTGTACTTAGTATACCCCTCTATAATAATTACTCAAGTCAGCAAACTTACCTTTTTTGTCTAATTTCAAATTCGTAACATGCATTGCATATTATCAAGTTAATACGTAGGACAGGAACTGCCTGAGCTGGTGCTTACGAGCTAAAACTACTTGAGACTTCTTTAATCTCCATCCGACACCAGCAGAGTCTGTCTAATAAGGCTAGGATAAGAAGAAAAGTGTTAAAGAGTCATTTATTACACGATGAGAACGTGTAAACTGTCTCGACTGCCTAATGCAGATGATCTTAGCAAAAAATTAATTAGGCAGCACATTTATTTAGGATCAACTACTTACTTAACCAGCTCGTATTTCAAGGCTTTAACCAGAATTGAAAGGTATTATGGATGTCTGCTTAGTTGTCCAGTCGTAAATTAAGTCTGTTCAACCCTAAGCCTCTACTGTCGTCATCAAAAGGTACATGGTACAAAACAAAGCACAAGTGTCTTGACTTTAATTAAAATGCAAATCAGGGACGTAGTTTAATGTCCTCGTAAACTTATTGAAACCCGTTGTATCCGGAAGAGTCTGACCAAGTTCCAAGCCAGGCAAAGCCAGTTTTATAGTTTTGAATCTGGATTACTTACTGTTTAGCATGGCCTGGTATGTTTGTAATGATTTACAATGCATAGAATAATAATTATGTTGGTGTACACACACGGTGTAAGTCATGTCATAAGTATTACTTACTCCAATATTTGAACTACTTATGTAGGATTTTGATGGATATGCCCCTGACTAGGTTCAGGATTGGATATTGGGTACCTACACTATTTATTTCAACATAACCAGTGTGCAGTACATGAATGATTAGATTAGAATTTTCTGAATGTAAATCAGTTCTCCTAACTTCATGGTTTTGATTCCGAGATATCGGCTAAGTAGATGACAAATGCGGTTAGGTATTTACCGCTCCAGCCACATCTTTCGAAGGAGCATAACGTGGATTTGAGGATATAGGACAATCAATGGCGATGGCACGTCCCAAGTTTTAACACACCCGAAATTATACTACATATTAAGACTTAATATTTTGTATGACTTATGCATGGCGATAAATGATTAGCGCCAACTTTACCGAAATTCTAAATCTCTACTTCGGTCTCCATAATATGGTCAATGTGGTAATTATTCAAAAAATGACGTGACCAATTGTTCATGCTGATCCAGTTGGACCAAAATAAAATGCATCAAGTATGCTCTCCGCTCTATTATTTGTTAAAGTGTTTAACGCACCGCACCAGTAAAAGCGTTTTCCATAGCGTTAATGTTTAAGTCGTTGGTGAAAACCTACAGCAGATTAACCGTGATATACTTGCCTTATCGCTAATTAGTAATATTAAAGATACTGACCATGCTTATGATTGTTTATATTTTGTTGATATAGTTTCAATAAGGATAAATTTTAATTAAACTGTAAACGCAATCGATGAAACAAATACATTTTTGTTCGATCATTACATGAATTTCGAATAATGGAAACTCTTGGTCCCGAGAACTTATGGAACTTTTGGCTTGCCATGCCACGGTTGTGTCAATGACACCGTATTATAATACTCCTCATCGACATATAATATCCACTATCCACTACTTAAAAAAATTAATAACCTATTTTTAAGCAGATAAACTAAATACAAAAGAATTCCTAGGATTAGGCTTAGGGGCTTATCCTAAGTCGCAGAACAGATATCCGGTTGTCTGGTGTTGGTTTTAGTAGAAGATTAACGCCAGCAACGCTTGTTTTCCCTAGACTAAAGATAGACTCAGACAAGCGGCTAATCTTCGGCTTGAACTCTGTACTTTTGGACACATAATGATTTCGTTCATTCGTAGTATACTCGCTGTTCCGATCAAGTAATAAATATGTATGTAGCTCCTATCCGAAACATGAATGGGAGACAATAAACCTGATTTCGAGCATTTAAGTACTTTCTCATAATGATAATAATAATTGGAGATTAATTACAAAAAAGTTATCCGTAGGTATGCGGATATTGCACAAAATATGTAAATATTTCTAACCAGCGAATAGGGGTTTAGAGTGGAAGATTTGGAACATCAGGAGGTTCATGTAAGAATACTTCAGTTAAGCAAAGTCATGAATGGTATCTTGCGGATTTCAAAAGTTGGCGACCGACTGAGTTCATTCGGTTTACGGTCACATTATACCCTTACCTTATTATAGTATGCCTACGATTACTACCCAGATCATCGTAAAATTGAGATTGTAGTTATATGTAGGTTTGTCCTTCTGTGTATGTATGTTATCCTATGTACACATATGTATGGCTTATAGCCCGAGTTTATGGCTTGTGAATAAAGCGCTTTATTTTTAGAACATGCCCCTGACTCCTTATAACTAGATGTGAATTATTTTCCATTTGGGCCATAGTCATACCTATGCATACTTTATTATTCTGAACGGTGTTAAAATGAGTCATGAGATCCGTTCAGTAGGTATTTACTACCGTGAAGTTCATGGATGCATCATACATATTAGCACGGTACAAGAGCACAGCGTTAAATAAACGTTTTCAAGTATGTGTGTCGTGCAAATCAGCTGTGGATATTTTTTGCAATTTTATGATTAAACTCACAACATATAACCATTAACCATATGCTAAGTATCATGGACATATCTTCATTTCCTTGAATCAAAATTTTAAAATTTCAAAAAACAGTTCGCTGCACAAGATCAAGATAACCTCAAGTAGTAAAGAATGTCATGGGAATTTCATTTTAGAAGATAAAACGAGGAATAAGTATTCAAGTAGCATAAACTTAGAGTTCTATTACTATCGAGGATTTATTTCACTCAGACTCCAGTATATTTCCACCCACAATAACTCCCGGCAATGAAAGTTTCTATGGATCCAAATCACTTTAAAGCCTGGGTTCAGGATATTGAGTTTGAATGACGTTGCACAAGGCCGTATTTTCCTGTTCCCTATTCGCTGCAAAACTTCAATCACCACAATTCTAGCGGATTTAGAAAGGCTCAATATGGAATCCGGGTCCTTGTCCTTCATGCAACCAGATGCAGTTTATAGTTTAATGAATCATAGAACTAGTGAGAGACAACTTGATGAACATGGAATGAATGGCCGACCCCGTTTTTTTCGGAGCGGCGCTATTCTCTTAATGAAGTGAGGTTTGAGCTCAAAAATCTAAATATAACCGAGTCACATTCAAGCACGGTAACTGAGTTTGCTGTTCGAAGAAGCAAGGGAAAGTACATAATGCGATTCTCAGACACAAAAATAAAGTTGAGGTTCCTAGACTTTTTGACTTTCAACTTTCAACGTAACAAGATTTAGTTAGGTACTAGTGGAAAGTCTTTTCACAAATTTCCATCTTCCTGTTTTTAGCCGATATTACTTTGGCTAAACTCGGTTAATGTTAATAGATGTAGGAAGCAGCTTATATATTATTTTTCCTTTCGTATCGTATTATCACACATTTGATTTTCTGGCAAGAAGTACGCTGAAAATGAGACGAAGAGGGAAAGAATGGATTTCATCTTTGTGTAGGATTTTTGCATTTGCTTTTGTTGGTGTAGGTACGTTACATATGCTACTTATGCATGCGGCCATCTAATCTCAGCTACCTATTTCGCTAATGTAGTGCGGCTGTTGTATGTTGCGCCAGAATTTTGCATGTCGGATCGGAATTAGCGTCCATACCGGCTCGTTGTATGGAACATGGTACCGAGTAGTGAAATACTGTTATTCGGAAATTGACAGACAGCGTGACCTGCGTTCTGTCTTGTGTATCTGTATCTGTACAGACAGTATCAGTATCTGTATCTGTGGTAGTAGGAGCGTATACCAAAGAGCCATTGTAGGCAGTAGTTTCGGGAATGGATAAACCTATGCCTTTGTAATTTTCGTTCAATTCCTTTTTCGTTCAGAGGCGGGCTTAATATAGAAAGGTCATATTATTTTTAGTCGAATTGGTTCAATAAAGTAATGCTCTCTCTGTCTAGACAGATCAAAACTTAGACAGAGTCAATGTTTTAAAAACTGTTTGTTTGAGCATGGCGGAAATTTATTTCTTTGTAAAGTCAGATGCCTTGTTCGTATCACTTCCGGAGTCGTATGGAAGTTAAAGTGGATCTTGAAATGACTTTAACATTTTAGTGTGAGGGCTGGATGAATCGCAGAATACATCAGCAAGTTGGCCAGCCACTAGTTACTATTGCTTTAATAGAATTTCGAAATCCCAACACACAAATTTTAAATTGCAATTTAAATTCTAATTGTCAGGTCAACTCGCTCTGAGTTGTTCTGTATAAAATTATTTTTAAAAAAAGAACTGCAGTAGGCATACTAAGCTGTATTGTAAGTTTTAACAGGAATTATATTATGCTTTTTCAGTCCAACCAAAGCAAATATATCCACCACGTGCCAAAACTATGCGAGTGACAATAATCACGCTTTGTTTTTAATTACATTGCGAGTAAAACACATGCACACTTAACTCACTCGGCGTGCTGCTCCTACGCCGCGATTTTGACAAAGAATATTTTATGCCGCGAAATTGACCTCGAGAAGCTCACGGCTCCTGTGGGTTTTTTAATAAGCCTCTTGACTTCTGAGCCGCTTCATCTGCTCAAAAAGCTACATAATAGAATTATGTGCACGTACAGCTCGACGACAGCTATTGTAGTTCTGTTTTCCCAAAGGCTTCAACTTTCAAGGCCTGCTTCATTAGTGTTTTGAGAAATTACAAAAGCATACAGTATAAAAGTAATCCAAAACTTTACTTTGCTGAATAAGAGCCAACTATGCTGTCGTGTCACATACTTACATTGTTTGATTTTGTGAATATGCATGAATGCACGTTGAACTAGGCATTTCGCTGGGGTTGGGGTTCTAATTTATTCTGTCCCTGACTTAAAGTGACCACGAGGAAGCACTTAAGCTAAGAAATTACTGAAAAGTTTTTTAATTTGTCTATTTTCCAGGACCCTGTGGTGGAAAAACCACTGGACAAGCCCGACTCTGTACATTCTTTGAGAACTTGGGTTGGAAAGTGTTTCGAGTTCCTGAAGCAGCCAATATTTTGCTCGGGTGAGTTTGATGGATTGCTCGGTTTTTACTAATCACTAATCTGCTTTGGCTGATCGAATAACTTGTTTGAACTTCGAGTTCATTGTCCCATGCTCAATTCTTCCTTTTACAAGTTAATATAATATTCAGTTTAAAGTCCAGGTTCATAGTCCAGGTTCAGATTCGTAAAATCTTGGCACCAGCAACTTTTTGTGTCTGTCTGCAATTTATTTAAGTACTTAAAGCTTTACTTTCACGTTGAATATCGCTCACAATTTTTAAGAAGATGAAGTTAATACAAGATTACGATATAATATTAACGTAAAAAACTTAAATGTACTTTCGGTCCTGGCCTTCTCTTTTTTCCGTTCTGCTTTTCCTCTCGACCCATTTCGGTGTAACCCCGTTACCTATACCTATACCCCCGGTATTTATACCGTCTCGAACAAGAACCCGTTACCCACGTTAAGTACTACCCACAGATTACGATGCCATTTTGTTACGGCATCCTATGTTATTGAAAAATGAAAATTGATTTTGTTTTCGATTTTTCACTTTGCTTAGACCTATTAAATTAGGAGGATACTAATTTTCCAACATTAATTATTTGCAGAGGTGGAATCAAATTCTCTGATCTGTCTGAAGACCAAGGTAAGTAGTGTTTTTCCTGTTTAACATTTTACAGCATCAAAAGTGTTTTGCAAGGAGCGTCAATTCAGGTGGGGTAGGAAGTTCAATTCGGCCAGACTTCTAAAGTTGAAACTATTTGAATTTAAATATGGACTATTTAGGTGTTTCAACTCAAACCTTGGCATTTTATTAGTTGCCGTCAGTTCTGTGCATTTTAGTAAGTAGTTCCATTTACTTATTCAAATGCTAACTTAGTACATGGGCGTGGATATCACTAGACTATCTCAGGCTGAAAAACTTGTTGCTTACTGCATTTGAAATACGTAAAGTCACATTTTAAAAATGACACACATGCCAAGATTAAGTGAACATTTGAATTAAATAGTCATCGGCGAAGAGCTTGTGTTCAATAGTCGGAACTCATGACCAAATAAAACGTGACAAAAATATTCCGTCCGTAAACATCATGCCAATAATGTAGCACAACAGCTGACTGATCTTCTGTATATTTTTACTTCCAAATCACACGAGTTTTTGTTATTTTTTTTTGCTTCCCTGTTCGCTCTCCTACATTTGTATTTTTCTAATTTTGACAGCGTAAAAATACATTTTAAAGCCCGTAATTCGGCTCTACGTTGCATCAGACAAAGAAGAAAGTATTAACTTAAAAAAAAACATAACGAACATGGACGCCATAGAATCCGAATAATTCCGGTTTTTATAACTGGACGACATTATATTATACAATGTGGCATACTCGCTGCCAAATGCAAACTAGGTTGAATCAGAATTTAGCATGCCCCAATTAGCTGATCATAATAATAATCCTGGTCATATATTATTCCCGTGTCGTAACTAAGCATCGAAGCCTGTCGAATTGCGTTTTGTCAAAATGTTCAGGCTTTTACTCATTCTTCTTTCTTCTTCGTTAATGCTATTAGACAACCTTTCATTGGCATTGAATTCCATAATTGAATTTAGTCAAAGAGATTACGCGGTTGTTCTACTCCCACCGAAACCGAACTCGGGACCATCTGGTTTGCAAAACTCTGCTCTTGCTCAGCAAGTTAACCGGGCTAGCTGGCTTTGTGGTGCGGTGTACGCATCGGTTATCTGCCATGGAGGAGCACGTAGTCTCTATGCGGAGCAGGATTGCCTGGAATCCTATTATTCCCTCTCGAAAACTCTCGAGAGCTCTCTTCTCTGTGCTGTGGTTCTAGAACATCCTGACCTTGGCCCAGGATTATTTATTTCACGAGTGAGAGATTCCCACTCTATTTATTAAAACAGGTTGGCAAGGCGGAGCTGAGTGGTTTATTATACGAATGAACTTTTCGAGTTTGAAGGGCTTCCCGTTTCGACAGGAAAGACAGGGGAACTGAATTGATAGGGCTTTGGGTACTTACTGGTTACCCGTCCGGTATACCGGCTTCGTATTCCCCGAACGCACTCAAATTACTAAAAACGTCTGTATAGTGATGCGTTTTCACTCCAGCCAGAACACACGCGGGCAGCTACATGAATGTTTTTTAAGATTCCAATTGTCATGTTCCAGAAAGTTCCTCAACGACGTTTATTTAAATTGTTTAATTATAAAATCATTTAAATGAAAATTGAAAATAGTCCTATCAATCACTTATCACAGTTGTATAAGTATTCCGATTTATTTTCCCGGTACTCTGACCCGGCAATCCGATTCTCAAAAGTCGGAGCAATTATATGGCGAGGTAGCATCCATTCAGATTAATTACCTGTAGGAAATGTGAGCTGCATTCGCCGTATTTCGTTCATTAGCGTAGCACTGAGATTTAGTTAAAATTGAATAGAATAATTGCATACGCAACGGGGATTGCTGACCAACATCTCTTCTCAAACCAATTAGGTTCCCGGGATTTGTTTTTTTTAAAATTCGGATCCCGGAATACTGACTCTGCACATTGTGGACGTGATGTATGACTTGCTTCCATTTACTCCGCTCATTAGGCTCACAAGTTTTAGTGAAGGAGATTTTCCTTTCAAGTTCTCCACTTTCTCCTGTCTTCACTCTCAAAATCTTCAGCTTTTCTTTTCGTTGGAACTCGGAACTCTCGTTTGAGCGGATTGATTGATTACCTTGTCAGGAGCATTTTTTGCGAATTAGACAGACACGGACTTCCTTGAACTAACGGCACGGGCGTAAGAGAAATGACGTCAGTCAAGGCCAATCCAAATGTTTATCAGTTCCGTTCTGACATTGAAGAACTGAAACCTAAGCTTAGATTAGAACATTCTGAACTTTAATGAATTATATATTAAGTGAGTAGTACATGTAGCATGTAAGTAATATGGCTGATAAAGCGGTACTTTAGGGCTGAACCTCTCGCTTTTCATTTCCTCTCCTACTCATGTATAATTAAACACTGACATTTGAGGCTTCGTTGGACGAAAGACATGAACGGGCCTTTTTAGGAATAAATGCATGGATATTAATAAACTATACTTGACTTATTTCAACATTCTGATGGAATTGTCTCCGTTCAAGGTTCCGATCGGGTGGCTCATCAATCTCATTATTTCATGACTCTTTCGGGAACAGTTGAGTTTCTGTTGAGGCAGTTAGTTATGATGTGCAATGAATATTGGAAACTCTATTATTCAAATGGACGGCTGAGCGTAGCATGCTAATGTCACGCTTCAAGTTCTTTTTTGCATACAGCAAAAGTATGGGACTTTGCTTTCTCTACCACACTAAGTAGGCTCAAGAATCTGCCCTGTACCTTTTTTGCAAACTTTTAGTGAAAATAGAACCTTATTGGCCATGTACTTAATACGTACGCCAGTTGAGCAGGGCTCAATTGTCTTTGGAATAAAAAGCCGTGCAGATTGTGCATACGTACGTGCTCGTATTCTTAGCGTTACCGCTATGCCGATATTTCAATATGCTGATAGTGAGTTTTGTACATTATGACACTTCATTTTAATCGTATAAATGTATGGCATATTTAGGGTTATTTTTTGAATGCCGACGTAAGACGTAAACGTGATTGAGGAAATGAGATCCGTCATCTTTCGAACTTTGGAATATTTCGAAATATGATACATCGTGCACAGATGTGTACACGTGGAGCCTGTTCGTGTCTTACTCGTGTAACTAATGTTTCCGGATACTTAATGTTTAGCTTAATGGCCAGATATTGGCTACTTAGTGCCATTCAAATATTTAAACCCGATTTATGTATCGAAAGCTTATCCGATTTAATGGCTTAACTTTTCGCTGAAGATGCTTGATTTTGTCAGATATGTCTGCCCGTCAGGAAATGAGACAGTTAATTTTCTTAACATTGCCATCACATCCATGTAATAAATTTTCCACTGCGTCATAGACTTGTCTAAGCCATAATTAAAGTTGGTTGATATACTTTTCATTACGGTTAACGCCCGTTGTTGAATGAATCTAGTATAATGACTTCGCATTAGCGTCTCTTCCATGCAGTGTGTAAAAGAATCGCTTTAATTTGTTAGCTTACCATTAGGATCAATATAGCCAAATTTACCTACATACCTTTACTGCCTGGAATAGGATGTGATAAAATACTCGGGCACATTAGCTCGCCTTGTACTCTGGAGATCGATTTGAGACTGTGTATTAGATTATTTTATCTGCACTTGGATCTACGTACTATTTGTATTGCATTGCGTAAGTTTGCCTGAGCTGAGCCTAATTGACGGCAGTTTTCATACTTCAATCAAGCTTACGATAATGGCATGAACGGAGCCACGTGGATACCAATTACGTCTAATGAATCCTATTACAGTAGGTGATCTAAAACTATTACTAAGCTGTGACAGACTGAGGAATTCAGCATAACTGCTACTTTTTGGCTACGAGTTGGAAATTCTAAATACGCATGTCTAATCAGCTTAATGAAAAAAATGTAGGTACAAAATAAGATTTCTGAATCGAATTTACTTTTAAAGTGTATTTCTAGAGCATTTATTTAGTCCATCATCGCTGCACTTTTAAACCAATTCTTCAGTAATACTGACCTCTTCACAGACTTACCACATGTGGACATCGGCAATTTGCATCCGCTACCCATATGCAGAGCTTTTGACGGCATTATTCATTATTGAATCTTTTTTTATTTTTATGGTGTAAGTTCTTAGCTAGTGAACAGGTCCGAATTGCATATTAAGTACATGACATAGTTAGCCGTTCCAGATTATTACGCTTCAAGTAATGAAATAACATGAAAATTGGAAGATTTATTGCTTCTAATGACGGTATGGATGCTTTTGTATTTGTTTCAGCTATGAAATTCCAAGAACAGCTGTTGCGAACCATGATGCAGGTCGAGTCGGTGTTTTTCAGCTTGGCCGAGTCCTTGAACCAGGATGTGTTGGTCATCTGTGACCGCGGTGCAATGGATGCTTCTGCTTGTAAGCGAATATTCGAATTCCCTTCTCATCAGTCAACGTCCCACTCACTTCCCGAACATTATTGTCATGTAGACGTAGTCGTTTGCTTTTATGGTGTATATCACTCCAGGACCCTAGATTCACTTCCTGCTTAATATAGCACTCTTCTTGTCTTTTCATTCAAATGTTATTTCTTAACGTCAGCGTCCCAGTTTGTGAAAGCGAAATGCTGAATCTAAACTTTAACGACTCCGTAAGAATTCCGTGTGAACCCCAAGTTTCTCAAAAAGGCCACAATCCAATCCATGGATTTGCCCATTACCTTCTAGTTATTCCGAGAGACAAGTGGGAAGACATTCTGAAACGTAATCTCTGGAATGAGGTGGACGTCCGAGACTCTCGCTACCATCAAATCATTCACATGGTCTCGGCTGCCAACGGAGCTGAGCCTTTCTACACCATTGAGGTACGAAAAACGAAAACGCATTTTCCCCAACTACGCAGAGTATTTCAGTCTTTTGTCGCCAGATGAGCTATTTTGATAGTACAATACGGTAGCCATCTTACTGATTAGTTAGTCCTTGTATCAGCCCAGTGAGGGATTTTACGCATACTTATTACATTCGCGGTTTTTACACCTTAGCGGTTATCACTTCGCGGTTAATTTGTTCGTGTTTATTGCTTTCGCGGTAATGAAATAGAAGCGGCTCGGCATGTCAAAATATCTGATACATGAGGACTCTCTGACCCTCTGTGAATGATGTAAAGTGGTTCTCTCAATTGGATGGTTTGAATTTATCTTTGCCATTCATTTCGTTCCAGGATCATGCTAGCCGGAGTGAAGGACTTGAATTGGCTCGTGAACTGGACCAGAAGGCTGCTCAAGCTTGGGTGGGACACCCGTACTTTGATGTCGTTGACAACTCGACCGACTTTGAGACCAAAGTTTGTCGTATGATTCAAGTAAGAATACTTTGAATATCTATGTCAAATGTTTGTTTGCAAATCCACTTTCAGTCGGCCATAAGACTGAATAGTTTTAAAACAGCTGCTGGTTGCTGTAATTAAATCAGAATTCAAGCTTGGTAGCCTTGACTTAGCTTATTTACATAACATAGTTTTCATGGGTAATTTTTGTATAATTCTCTACTAAAATGTTACAACTTATTTTGTGCAGTGTGTGTGTCAAAAGCTCGGAATCGATGCTCGGGATCGACTTCAAACAAATGCACGGAAAGTGAAGTTCTTGGTACGCGGGCCGCTTCCAACTGTGGCAGCTTTTCCATCTGGGTGTCAAGATTTTGCTGTGGTTCATGACTACTTGCAAACAAATGCACCCAAGATGCAGGCAAGACTTCGAAAACGTGGCCAGAAGGTAATGGTTAAGGAATCCAGATTAACTTACGTTGCTGTTTGCAACGTATTTACAGATATAGTAGTAAAATACGAAGTTTCAGCTCACGCTCTCACCTGGAATTCTTCAGTATATCTACGCCTAATTCTATTCAAATAAAATAGTTATTTCCTGGTTTCCGTTGAATGATTTGAACAGGGCCATTGGAGCTACACTTACACCGTCCGTCGTCCTGAGCTGCAGGGCCAAGTGGTAGAGGTGAAGACGGCTCTTACGCAACGAGACTACTGCAATATGCTTGCCCAGAAAGACCATCATCATGTGACTGTCTTCAAAACTCGGCGTTGTTTTCTTCTAAACGACCAGTACTTTCAGTTGGACGTGTACAAGGATCCTTGTCATCCGAGGTAGGAATCGTTTTAGAATAGGCGTTTTATTCCTTTGCATGTAGAAAATGTGAACACAAATCGGCATACCAAACTGGTACCTACGCGATTCTCCGTTGACTCATATCCTCTATACTAAACGTCATGTCTCTCTTGATAAAGGTAGCTGAATCCCCTGCGGGATTTACAGAGTGAGCGGATAATGGCGGATATTATTTGGTGTTTCGAAATTCCCACTAGATTCCGCCTTGCCACCGCTTGGCGATAGGAAAAATAATAGTATTTGTAAATACATGTGTTTAATCCTATCAATATTTGCTGTACCAAAGATGCAAAAAGTTGATCCTGCTGGAGACATACAGTACCTTGAGCGGAGATGAGATCGGGAATCGGCTCCCAGAATTTCTTGACATTTCGAAGGAAGTTACTGGCGATCCGCGCTACTCCATGTTCAACCTCTCTTTGAAAGAAAAGTGGGCCAACAACAATAACTTCTGTCAGAGTCTGGCCGGTGCAGGTAAATAATTAAACAGTTCATTTATTTAATGCTGAACTAATGCGTAACAAAGTTTTCATATTGTAAAATAAGAAATAATCATTTGTCAGATTTACTTTTTTAAGCTTAGCCTACTACCATAGCCTTACTACATATGTACAATATTTAAAATGCATCGAATAGGGCAACTTAACCTTTTCATACTTTCGTACTTTATAACAAAATCTGACTTAGAGTGAGCTAGTAATTGGGCCTATCTACCGTCAACCGTCACTTATGGTTTGTTGTTTCATAAATCCTTTTAGATTGTGATTTCAACGTAGCCAATGCCATTTACTTAGTTTAGAGAATATTTAAATCATTTAGTTTAAAGAAGATTGTTAAAATCAATTGGATTGACGTTGTTTGTTTCTTTTGTTGCAGAATTGGATGGGCTGGAAAACCTTTATTTTCGTACGAGTGAGTCTGGACTAGCTGGATACTAAAGAAAGACGTCTTCCCGGAACCTATTTTCTATTTTACCTACTGGAACCCACAACCCATAACCTTCCGCTTCCCGACTTCATTGCATCATTCGAATTCTGAATCATTATTTACTTCAATTCAGTCAAAATTCTCGTATTAGTCTGATCTCAAAATTCCTTGCATGCATTAAATTCATCTACACAAAAATAATTGAATGGGATTGGGAATGATTCATTTGTAGGTCTGGACCGTGTATATTGAAAAGGAAGTAGTCTACCGTACTTTGTATTTACCTGATCTAAGCATAACTAGGAAATTAGGTACAAGATCTTCCTCGTTCAGGACGAGTGCCTGTAGTAATAATCGTACTCGTAAAAAATATATTTCTAAATAGTTGTTGAGTTTGTCTGGGAATCACAAATCACAATGTAAATCCAAATTAATGAATATGATTCAAATTCTGATGACCAGGTTCTCGCCAATTCACGGAAAAAACTAAAGAATTCGATATGACCTATATTTAATAACTTGTGCAACTTGTAACGTGAAGCATGCGGCGTTAGGTTCCAGAGCATGATCGAATAATATATGTAACTATGTATGCACGAAAGATATACCATTGTATATATAAACAGAATTGTTCATATTTACTAAGAACCAAGTACCTTTTTAATATAAAGCTTCCCTAAGGTGTAACTACCAAACAACCAGGTTTACGGAATCTAATATTCATTTTTTTTTGCATTTGGATCACCAATTTCATTGAATATATTTATGTGGTGGTGTGAGCGGAAACTCGCAGTATACAAACATGAAGTCTGCTTCGTTCGGGATTCTGTTTCTGAAATCTAAAATATGCTTCGTTTACCCCCGAATCGTGTACCACGCATTTACCAACCTGCAAGAATGAACTGTCACTGCGTTGGCAGAGGGAATATAAAATATGTACATAGTTCACGGGTTATTAAGGTTGTTACACTTTGTATGCTGCAAATACATAGAACAGATTATTAACGTGCGCCCATATTTCGCTGCTTTTTATTAAACCTCGTCTAACTTCATTCCTTCTGCAAGCAAATCGTATCGTCGTCTGATTGAATGCCAGGTATTGATTGAGATAGTCAAAAATGGGCAGGATTAAATGTCGGAACTCGATCCAAAGGAAGCTGGAAAAACGATTCATCATGTGGCTTATTTTGGCGTTGCAATTTGCAATCCTTTTCCTTAAGCAATGCTACTGATGGTGATCCAGACGCCGTAAACACATCTCAGGTCTGCACGAGTGTACGAGATCCTACGAGTTACGAGATATATTCTTTTAAAAATCTGATAGGAACCTGACCGAATCAGCACAGCGCAGCGTTACCGTTTATCATGATGTAATATTCTGCACTTCCGAATTCAAGCTTCAAGCCTGTTAAGCAGAATATACTAATTATTTCTAATTCCAATACCTGAACTCAACAGCGACTCTAAATTCTTCCGTAGTTATTCAAGTCACATTTAATAAAAGTAGGTACCACAGAGTGTTTTAACAAATTTTTGTATTAAGGCAATAATTAGAATAATAAGTCCTGTGTGAGAGAAACAAAGTACGGTGACGCGGAAGACGAAGATTAAGATTTATACATTTACAATACAATACGGGAGAAAAGCTGGAGATTGGAAACTGACCTCGTGATATACCCAACAATTCCCATAAACTAACTTCTATTGTGTGAAAGTAAATATGGACCAGGTAAAGTTCGTCATTCTTCCGCAAGCTCAATACGGCTGAGCAACTCCGCCTTGGGGCTTGGATATGAGATATGGGCAGAATACATGGCATTATGGCGAGGAGAAGCATTCAAGATTTGCCGCCCTTCTGAATCTTTGTGTGCTAAATTCCCCGATTTTTGAATAGACGTGGTTTAGACGTGCTGGCTACTAAGTACACGTGGGCTTCAGAAGCGTAGGGCTGAAGCTGAAGGCATGCATGGATGCAGAACGTATCATCATAAGAGCGAGTGAGGCGGCCCAGTTCGAATTATTCTCCGTATCCAGCCACGATTAGTCTTTTCACTAGATAGTTGACTGACTTCTGAAACTGAGAGCTGTTTACCTGACAGGCTTGACCTACAGAATTCGGTTGGTAAACCAGAGATCCGTTCAGCGGGTACGTACTGCAGTGTGCGCCTTTATCCGTGTGTGTGGTGAAATTCGTTTATCGGTAATGAAATGGGTATACTTATTGCCGCTATAATTCTAAAGCCTCAAAGCTCTTTTTTGCGACCTGTTGCCTCTTTGACCACTATGACATTTTCTCAATCTTCTTTCAAGCTAAGCTCATTTTGACCTAATTTAAACATCCCTTCTCAGTTTCAGCGAGTTTTGGTTCAGAAGAAGCCATTAGAAAATGATGTCCGTGTTGATGTGTGTTGGCTTGGTATGTACGACGTTGATTTGGCTGATTCGACATTGGATTTTTTGCCCTGCCCAGGCTGTTGATAATTTGAAAGAATTTTCTAGTAAACAGCCTGAGCAAAACGAAGCAAGTCATCAGAATATGAGCTATACCGAGGTAAGCGAATTCTGTAAACTCGAATTATTATTTATCAGCAGCGGTTTCATTCTCATTTAGCTAGCATATTTAATTTTTTGTTTATTTGAAACTGCCCACTAAGAAGAAGGTGGCAGGCGACAAAGGCGAAACAGCAGAATCCCACTACGAAGTGGTAATCCAGGACCCGATAAACGCATCTCAGGTCTCTACGAGTGATCAAAATCAAACGAAAGGATCTACTTCTAAGGTTGAATCAGAGGATGTGGAACCGAAGTGTTCCCCAAAAACTTCCGTAGCTCCACTTGTAAGTGATTGATGTGTAGCAAAAACGCATTTTTTTGCCATTCTTGTTGTACTGGGTATGAACCAACCCTAATTCTATGTATTGTATTTCTAGACCTACACGGAGACACCCAATCGGTTACGTGCCACCTTTGAGGAATGGATAAATTCGCCCAGTAGTCACGGCATCGATTATCAAGAAGGTCTACGGGAATATCGGCTATTCATTGGACGCAGACCTCGCCGTGTTTTGTTTCCGCCAATCGAGATGAACGATTGATATCAAATAATGACACCTAATATATTTTCTCAATTCCATTCATTTTCATTTGTATATATTCTGCCTACCATTCCGTGCACGTTAGCTGTATTATTTAGTTTGTAATTACTTAATCAATTGTTTGAGTTGTAATCGTTCTAAATTACAGATAGTACAAAAATATATTATACTTGTGGTAATACATCGAATTTCAAGGAGTCAGTAGACGTATGAACTTCCATAATTGCAGTCTCCGGAGAAAGCCAGTCACATTTCCAAATAGTCATTCCTATGTAATTTTGATACAAATGGTTATTCCTAATTTTCCAAAACGTTACTATAAAGGTAATATTCGTTAAACTTGGTCGATGCGGAATTACACAACACTTACAGCGCTTCCGCGCCAATTGCTAAACTGAGGTGCCGAACCAGAAATTACTTAGACCGGGGCTCTCCGGATTATTGCATCGCAACTCAGTAAACGCAACCGACCCAGTTGGAGTAGGTCGATTTCGGCCCAGTTGGAGTACGTCGAATCGTTTCGTTTGATTACTAATAATTATTCCGTAGATATAGCTTCGACATATATTACAATTCATAATTATCGTAACTTAATAGCTTCATTTAATAATAAGTTCATTTACAATTAGTTGCACTATTGGTTTAGCTTACGCCATTAGAGATAGTGTGTTGGCGAGAAACCGACTAGTCAGTTTTGGCCAATGAATAATTTTGTGCAGTTTCACTAAATTATGTTGTAGTAGAGCACGTGCACGAATTAAATGTCGACTCCAACTCCGGGCCCCGGAGACGGTTTATCGACTCCACAACCGGTCAGAATCGGAGTCTAGTCGGAGTCGAATGACTTCGGTCTGGCCGAAGTCGGAGTTGCTTTTCGAATCCGATTCCGGAATCGGAATTTGCGATGTACTACTCCGGATGAAGCATGGAGACGACGCGACGGCCAGACTCTTTGACCGAATTGATCCAAAATCCCAAGCGACCCTGCTCCACTAGAGAGAGCAAAAACTAGAAAATAGAAAATCATTTCCTAAACTAGTGTTAGACAAGGAAAGGAACCGGTTTTTTTGTTCACAATGATTACATTCGCTTTACTATAGTTCAATCTTGTAACAACACGATCTTTTAAGTGGATACACTGCACTTGTTCAATTTGTGCGAGGCTTTTAACAACACCGGTAACTGATACTTATGTCTTATGTCCTAAGAAACTCATACATAATTGTATTATTATAACAATGTTCAAGTGAATACGTTCCTTAACGATTATGGATCATAAATCAAAACATATCCTCTCATCATGAAACTTATACAACAAATACTTTAAATACTATTGATAAAGACTAATTATTTAAGTTGATTATAGTGCTTAGATGGAAACAGCAAGTTGACACTAATTCTGAGACTCAGCTGAAGGACCTTTTTATAGAAATAGCTGTCGCCGAAGTTTGTTCTTTTCAACTATGCGCCGCTTTTGTTCTAGAGAATATCCCTCCATATCCATATCCATTTCCAAATGCTCTGTTTCTCCGTTGGAATTGGAAGCACCTTTTCGTGGGAAAAGCTCTCGACGAGCTTTGTCCATTCGCGATCGGCGACGCTTCTGTTGAAGGAAATAGTCATCCATTTCGTCCAAGAAAGGCTTCGGAGGCCCCTTCTCCTTGTTAATCTCAGCCATCCGCTGAAATCAAAGAAACAGAGATTGAATTATAAAGTAGATATGAGCGTGTACGTTTCCAGTTAAAAAATTCGATGTAGGTATATACTATTTGCTTACTTCGGCATAACTCTTGCGCGGTTTTGCTTCTTTTTTCTCCGGTTCCTTTCCAAAAAACTCGTCCAAATTGTCAACAGGTATGGCTGGACGAAGAATCCAATAACGCATCACCCAAATTAATGCTGAACACACAGCTACACATACGATGAGAGACAACATTGTTTGATCTCCAAGGAATTTGGCTTCAGCAGTAAGACTTCGCTGAAATGGAAATGACTGGATTAGGCTTTAGTTAGACCGAGTTACAAGTCGATTGCGAGTTATGAAGCTATACATAGATACGGGGAACAAAATTCCAACAAATGACAGTGAATATAAATACAGTTTACGCCATGGATACTTTACTTGCTCTGATCCCTTGTAAAAAACGAGTAGTGCACGTCCACCAGTTCAGTCTGTGAGCAAACCAGGTCTGAGTGTCCGAGGTCGGGTCAAGTGACGAGCCCAAGTATGTGCTGATGAAACACTTGATTTTCGTTCTCGGTTGGCCGACAGTAGTTGACTGACGTGGTTGAATGAATCACTCCAACTCGAATGACAGACAAACGCAAAGATTATTATCTGACCGTTCTCTTTTCTGCTTTGTCATTTGGCTTGGTTCTGCTTTCTTATTGGCCGAAAAGAGAAAGATTCGAACTCGAGCGCCTGACTCTCTCTGCTGCTCAGTGCTTTATTGAATCCCTCAGCTTGAGCACGCAAAGAATGAAAACGGCGCCCAAGTTTGAATTTCTCTCTTCGCCAGCAGCTGTCTATTCATTCTGCAACAATTCTTTAACAAAGAAATGAGCGACTGACGGCTTATGGGAAAGTGACATTTTGAACTTTTTTGAATTAAGACTGCTCCGCTCTTTTCCATAGGAGACAAATGAAAAGCTAAAACTGCAACTTACTTACTTTTAGTCTTTACTTTCATGCTGTATCGACACTTTCTCTTTAAACCAAAGTTGGTGCACACGGTGTGAGGTGTGAATGGCATTGCGTTGGTGGAGCTTTCAGTTAGAACGAATGGTAATACATACATGGATGGAATACCGCTGTGGCAGCCAAGGTGGTTCAAGTCAAGCTAATTTAATCGATCACGTAGTTCTGCAATTATTAAGGTATTTTGGGGATGCTCTATCCAGTGAATGTCCATCAGATCAAATCAAACAGGTTTTTATTCACAATTATCAAGTTTATTTTAATATAGACTAATATTGTAATCACACCACCGTTATTGGATACAGACACTTCGATTTTTTAAGGCTTTTAGCACTAGTACTGTACTAGGTAAGTACTACAACTTAGAAACTCATAATTAATTCTATTTATACAACAATATTCAAGTACCTCTTCTTGCTCCTTAAGGATTATGGATCATAATGTGTATCATATCATCATGAGACTTATAACGACTAAGTACTTTAAATACGAATGACAACGACTAATTAAGTTGAGTAGAGTGTTTAGATGGAAACAGCAAGTAGACACTAATTCTGAGACTCCACTGAAGCACCTTTTTGTGGAAATTATTGTTGCCGAATTTTGTTTTTTTCAACTATGCGCCGCTTTTGTTCTAAAGAATATCCCTCCATTTCCAAATGCTCTGTTTCTCCAGTGGAATCGGAAGCACCTTTTCGTGGGAAAAGCTCCCGACGAGCTTTGTTCGTTCGCGATTGGCGACGCTTCTGTTTAAGTAAATAGTCAACCATTTCGTCCAAGAAAGGTCTCGGACGCCCCTTCTCCTTATTAATCTCAGCTCAGCCATCCGCTGACAAAAAAAAACAAAACTTAATGAAAACCGAGTGCCGTAACGCTTCCAGTGAACAAATCATACCGTATCGTATATACTACTAGCTGAAAGCCCGTCCTACGGACAGGAATTTAAGTACAATTAATTAAATAAAAAAAGTGCAAAATTCTCAAAACCATACAAAACAGATCCGTAAACTGAACTAACCCGTGTTTCCTTTCCATATCAAACCC
>JAQFXY010000521.1:0-24577 GCA_034693865.1 Ceratophysella sigillata | reverse complement strand
AAAATTAGTTTTACCCGACCCGAGACGGGTACCCGACCCGATCCGACCCGAAATACCCGACCCGAGCTCGACCCCTATCACGTTATAGATAAGTTAAGTTCGATATTTCAAAACTGAAATTTTACAGGTCTTAATCTTGAATCCCAGGTTTAATGACGAGGAGACCTAATGCTTATGATCTGAATGCCGTCGGGACCTTATGCCGGCTGAATAAATTAGTAAAATGACCCAATGCCGTTGTGAATGTTTAGAATAAGTAGTTCGAAATGAAGAATGACAATTCGCGGTAATAATGAGTTCAATATTGTATTATGTATAAAACCATCTTCAAATGAAGTGTCATAGAAAGGATAAAACATAGATAACCACAGTAACAATAATCGAATCAGAACACTACCCAGAAAGGAAAACCCTTGTATTAGGAACATATTTTCAAATGGTTGGTCCATATATTAACAGCATGGGAAACTTGTTGGATTCGATCAACGGGGATATTCATTTGATAGTTTGACTGTTTTAGAAATATCGTAATGCATAAGTGAGTTTAAGGGTAAAATCAAAACTGCTTAGAAAAAGTCAAAGGACCAGGCAAGAAAAAGTTTGATCTGTACAGCGTTTAAACAACGGTGAATCTCAAGTCTCAAACGTCAGTCTTCAAACAATCATCTATTTAAATTTGCAAATAGTTGCAAATAGTTGCAAATAGTAGCAATTATTTGAACTTGAAAGAAGCATATAGTTGCACTAGGAAGAGTGCGCCACGGTATTCGGTCCTCCGCGTATTTTAATTTCAACGACATTGTGTCCACACGGCATTATGTATTATGTCCATCGGCTTTGGCCACCAAGGCATTGGGTTCCGTTGCATTAGGTCCTTCGTAGCCTGAATATTTCCCACGTAATTTGTGAAGAAGATGGAACAGAGGAGGGTTGACTAGACGGAGCAGAATTTGCGTAGACTGGAAGTATCATTACCTGGCTTGGCTTTCTCTCTGCTTGCTGAAGGTTTAGAGCCTGGTCTCCGTTAAGCCGGCCTTCCCCTTTCCCCGCACTCTCTCCTTCTAACCACTTTCTTCTGAGCAAAAAAAGGAGTCAAGCCTTGTTCACCTACTTTTCTCATTATTTCCAACTCTCTGATCCAAATCATTCATTCTCACTTCCACCCATTCTAATCAATTCACTAATCATTCCTATCTCTGCCTCTTATCTCAACCCAGCCACTCAGCTCAGAACCAAAAACCACTCGAGTAGTGACACAGGAGATCCGAAACAAAATCAGCAGACAATACGAATACGATACTACATAGCAACAGTTCTGCATAGAAGTCAGACAGGGACTTCACTTTCCTGCGTCGTACACTCCCTTGATTCTCTGTCGTCAGTTGAGTGTTTCGCCTACAGTGGCAGAAATGTTTGTTTGCGGAATTCAAACATACGACGAGCCTAGACCGAGCTGCGTATAGCGATTTTGACAGCATTTGTCTAAATAGTTTAGAGAGGATAAAACGGGGAAAATAGCGTAACTATTGTCAATGTGGTTCTTTAAGTGTTGCTAATAACGCGTCCAATTTTAATATTTGCCAGGTTGGAATACGCTCAAGCCAAGAAGATAGTGAGCGACAGTTGCCCAAAATAACTGGTGCGATATTTCATGTAGTATGATTCCTCGACTCGCTTGCAGATTTAAAGCTATATCAGATGACTTTACACGAAAAACAATGACGAAACGACTAATTATTTTCCAACATGCCAAATCCTCGATAATGCCATACTTTTTTATGTACGGATACTATTGCGTAGCATTGAGTTTTAGTTAAGTAAACAGAACTGCTCACATCAATTGGGAAACAAAAGCACGAACGAAATTAGAAATACTAAAGTCATTACAGAATACACACCACATCACATACAAGCAAATAATTAACAACTAATCAGAGGAAGTTGATCAAAGCATTGGACTAGGGCAAGGGGGTTAAAATATTTCTGTATCTGTTGGATATGAAACGCTGGCAAATTCGTAGCGCGCAGGTCTGCCCGGAAGTTAGGGAGCAATACATTACTTGAAGATAGCAAAATTTTGGTTTTGGAAGCGGAAATCAGAGTACAATTGAGCTTATTGTCCACAAAATCAATATGTTAAGCTAAGAGGGGAGAAGAAAGGGGTTTGGTGGTGGGAAGTGGTCACGTAGCGCGAGGAGTTGAAATAAATAAGTGAGAAGCAGTGGACCAGAGCGGCGTGTCACAGAGGCATCCACCCATTCCGCCCTCGCCTTGATCAGAGTGACGGAGAGAGTCACTTACCTTGGATCCGGACTTAGCGATGGTTCCCAAATTGTCAATCATTTCCTCTTTGGTCATTCCGACTCCAGTGTCCTGACAGGAAGCAACAGAAAAGGAAATGATCAAACCTTGCATTTGGCAGCTAAGGCCCAATGCAATAACTAGTTCTTGAGGTTACAGAGACATAATAAGTAGTTCACGTAGACGTAGCAATTGCCAAGTCTGCAAATCCGATATTTTAGGTAATAAATTTGAAGTCACACAATAGAAAAATACTTTTAATCTTTTGCCGTAACAAATTCTGTGCAGGTTCTGTGGCAAGCTTAAATCTTTCTCTCACCTAGATTTGTCCTAAATTTCTGAAAGTTCAAGCACCGGATGCCATGATCCACACAAAATTATACAATATCTGCATTTTACCCCGTCTAGCTTAAAACCAATATACATGTACATGGAACATAGAGCTGAATAATGAGCAAATTCTCGTTCGCTTTTTCTTCGTTAATTTTAACTAATAAACGTACATTTAATACAATTTTTTATTACTTTATGCTACACCAAATCACGATCTATACCTTCTCCTGCATTGGTCATTCGGCTAAGACTGTGAAATCAACGGTTCTACTGAGTGATAAATCAAAAGGCTGGATTTGTAAAGTTCGCATGCCATAAACTAAAATAATTTTTGTAAAAGCTGTGACTGCTGTTACCTATCTTCGAAGTGAAGTATTGCACTGCTTTTAAATACAAAGTTTTGATTTATACTAATTTTATTTATGACTAAATAAATCAATATCAAATGAGCTCGTCCTGTGAAGCTTTAACTAGTTTAAGGTTTTCCTTTGGAGTCATTTGCTTCACCAAAGCGCGAAGAAGCGGAAGACAGTATCTTTCCCGTAGTCCCTTCTGGGCTAAACTCGGTTGAGAAAGTCTTGAGTCCAGCAGTCGTCATGGGCATATCATCAGGATCACCCACTCCTTTCCACTGATACTCGGCTGCCTCTTCTCATGTCCTCTCTGAATTAATGATGATGATCGAGCGAGAGTCTCAAGACAAACTCGGGTTTGGTGCCGAGATAACTCTTTGAGACTCCGCCAGGCTTCTCGAGCTTTTAAGGCTTCTTCTGGTTTCCAGCTTTCTCTTCAGCCATGTTCCTCTTCTCAAATCATTTGGTTCTATTCTCGACTTACACTCGTGTCTTCTGGCTTTGGAACCGTATGTAAAACATGCTTACCAGTAACCGCTTCACAATTTTATAAATCCTATGTCGAGCTACATCAAACCTTATTAACCTCTAATGCTGTCTCTAAAAAAACGATAGTTTGTGCTTTAAACGCTGTAGATTCACCTCGATCGCTTGTACAACACAGATTGTTCCTCATAAAATCCAAAGATACGGTGTTTAGTCCATTGAAAATTAAAAATAATCTTATTTTGTTAATGAAAGTGGTATGGTATTAATATTGACTGGAAATGTTGATGTCATTAACAGGCAAGTACATTTTTAAGTGATCAAACAGTGTATTTTAAGTAGCAGATGAAATAATGGCATTAGTCCAATTTATCAATATAGCGCACGACCAGTGATGATGCCTAATAATGTTTGAATTTGATTTAACTTTTGGCTGAGCAATTAAGAATATACCACACAGTCCGAAGATATATATATATTTCTAGAATATGATATTTTGTCAAACAGCATTATCCGCCTTACATGAATATTGAGAAGAAAGCAGAATCTCAAAGTACCTGAATGGTGAAAGTTCTTCCAGTTTTATCAGTTCTAAGATGAATTTCCAAAGCTCGACCGCTCGTCGTTCCCAGATTCTCCCCAGCCAATGACAAATAGCGGAATTTCTCAAGTGCATCACTTGCATTGGAAATTAGTTCTCTGATAAAAATCTAGAAGAGAGAAAAAAGGGCTGAGATGAAGAGGAAAGGAAATAGGCCCAACCTCGAGTGAAGCACCTCTTGGGCGGGAGATGGGATTGGAGATAAAAGAGACAAGTCCGTATAGAGTGGCAAGACCAGTGAAGCAGTTAGTCAAAGTCGGACTCAGTGTGCTGAGACAAAACGACAGACTCTCCCCGCACTGACGAATCTCTTGTCTCAAATGCTTCACTGGATTTACCCCTATTGTCATTTGTCCCTTTACTTTTCTCCACCTCAGTCTCCAGCACCACAGGCTAACCTTGCCAACCCCATCTAAATGCTTACGCATAAATTAGTTACATTCAGTCGAGTCGGGTTAGGTTAGCTTTCAAAAACGGAATTAATAGGCTAGCTGAAGTTAAATATGTTAGTTTATCGGACTTTCGCAAAATCCGCAAGGTTTTCCGGAGTGCTAACCTAATAATTTTGCTTGAAATAGTGTTATGCCCAAGGCATTGCATTGACAAGAAACACGATGCACATTATGTTCCAAATGCTACCGTTTTGATATTTAGATCCAGCGCACTGCGAAGAAGGAGGCTCAACTCTCCACATATTTTGCTCTTCCAATTTCAGTTCCAAAGGAATAATAAGCAAGTGAGATTTGGCTGTTGCTTACTTCTGATTCAGAGTAGAGGGATTTGGCCACAATATCGAGGAGCATTCGGGTTTCGGCTTGGAATTCTCGTTTCTCCGTATCACCTGAGGATAGTCAAAAAGCACATCATTAACATCAAAGTTATTTTACATCTATGGAATTCCGATTCCGATTTAAATGCACATCTTTCTTATTGCGTATTAAAACATGAGGGAGAAACATGAAATTATAAAAATTGTTAAAGCACAATCCTCGCACAGTATAATTGTCGCGTTAAGCATTAATTGCCATTGTATTCGAGATTAATAACATGATAGTCATCCATAAGCCTTCAACGGAACAACTATAAACTGCCACTATCAATATAATTTAGCCATCGAACAATAACCTACGTATATAATATCCGATCTGATATCAGATGCATTTTGCACTGCAAATTATGCATTCGGCGATGTCAGTAAACGTATGTGCTGTGCATAGTATTGTAGGTATATGGAGAACGTTTCACTCTCGCTTTCATAGATGCTCTCGCTCTCTGTTCCTGAGCACCAGACAAGGAATACGTGATGTTGTGCACTTTTGCATTTTCACGAGAAATAATTCCGTCGGCGTTATGTATTATTTCTGTACGTGAACGCTAGAGAATATAAAACTGATCTTTTTTATTTGCCTTGTCCTCGTCATCGTAACCCAAATAATAAGTAAGTATGAGTAATCCAATGTGGAGCATTGCACTCTGCAGTACACTTTCTACCTATCACTTCGGAATAAATACGTACGTTCAGCAAACCCTACGCAATTCCCTTGTAATTTCTAATTCCAAAGAAATTATGACTAACCCTCGTTCTTCACTCCATAATCATGGACACTTGCGCTCACTTCGTCTACCGTATTCCGGATCCCGAAATGTTTAACGGAATGATTTCATACATGTATAATTTTCATCTATTGTGTGATGCAATGCGTTGTGCTGATTTCATTAGAATATTTGACAATCAGCTATCAGGAAGTACACTGCCCGGTTGGCTTTATGGAGAAAAATAACATGATACAGCTGTACGGGATGTTTTTTTGTGCAAGTATTCCAAAACAAAAATATATAAATTATCAGCGAGGCAAAAGTTGGAGTAAAACAGTCAAGCGGAACACTGTACTCGTCTACACGATTTCATGAGTTAAGCCTTACAACGGAGCAGTAAATCGAGTGCATGTTGGATGTTGGATGCCGCGACGCCTTAATACTAACCGATTGGATAAATCATGGTTCTTAATTCTTCTCAAAAACAATTGGTCAAGAGGAAGAAGGGGATACGAACAAATACATGCAGAGAGATAAATAAAATGATTCGGTGGAAAAGGCAGTAATAAGATGAGACATGCAATGGCTTAAGTCAGAAACTAGTCACGATCAACCAGAAAATTCGTCTCCTATTTTCCCCTACTTCGTCTGCCTGAGAGACAAAGTAAAACAAACAATGGGGAAGTTGTTTTTGCTTGGATTATTACTAACTCAGCTGGTGTTGCTTTTCTAAGGTTATGATGGCTCAAGCAAAAGTCAAACCCCAGCTAATCTCGAACTTTAGCAAGGATTTCCTTATACCACGCCACCCTGTACAAATCTTGTACAAATTCACAATAGAATACCCAGTTACAGCCCTTTCATAAAGACGATATCAGCAAACTGCACTTGCCGCATTTGTTTGACAAGCTAAAAATTGTCAGTGATTATTCTATTAGCTGTGAGCAGTTCGAGAAATAAGGCAAACTAGTATATGCCTCTCGTCATGGATTAACTGGTATTTTTCTATTTCCAATATTCGATTACAAGGTAAATACCGCCTCTGACTACGACTAGACTCTTTGATGATCTTCTCGGGGGAGAGGAATAGTAATGGAGTGAATGTAAATTCATGAATTTAGAATAGTCTCGTGTCTCTTTTCTTCATCTCAACTCATGAACTATTATGAATCTCAACAGCGAAGCACAATGAAGTTACCTAACTCAGTTTATTCTTCGTTTTCTTTAAACCTTCCAAAGTTCATCACAAATATGGAGAAAAAATGTAAATTAAAGATTGAAAGATATGTCAAGAAACTCGTCTTTTTCCTTCCCTTCTCAGCCCCAACCTTCTACCTTGCTTGACACTTTATTTAAATTCGTATCTACAGTGTTATGAACGCATACTTAGCTTTAGTATGCTCATACCAACATAGTTTCGTAGCCTAGCCTTGCGAACCAGGCACATCCGTCCACGAGATTACATGACTTTCCGGCATTTCAAAGGACGAGTCATTTATGCAGATATTCAATTCTCATACTGTTGTAGTAATGCAGCTTTGCACCGATTGGAAGCGTATAGCATTAACGCTGTAACACACAAAATATCGTTTTCTCTATTCTAATGATTGGGCACTTCATAATTTTATTATTCGACCGTTCATGACTTTGACACGAGTAAGATGTTTCTTTCTTAGTTTATTTGCGCATTAGTGTAAGCTAGTTTCAATAAAATTTGCTATTAGGTTAGGTTTGGATTGATCATGTTAGGTTGGGTTAACTAGAAAGAATGAGACTGAAAACGCCGGAATAATGTAATGAACATATTTTTCTAACAATATACCGACATTAAACTGAATTATCCAACGCTACAGTAGAAATTGTTCAGGTTGCTGACCGTCGTGGAAATACTTGAGAATATGCAGTCTGGAGTCAACAAATTCCTTACAAGTATTTAATTAGCTACTACAGCAAACCGAGAACAAGTCTATCAGTGAGTCCTTCCGGTTCTCTCTCCGTACATTGGAAGCGTTAAATTAGATCCGTTGAGGTTTCTCCCTCCCAGGTTGTCCAGATTTGGAGTGCATAACGGGTTCTAATATAAATTCTGTCATGTATCTTGTTATACAAAGCATTACTGTCCTTAAGTAATCTTCATAGCCGAGAGTGTCAACCTTCTCTAATTTCACCTTCTTTCCCTCAGTTTATTGGCTATTCACGCTATCTCGCCTCGAGGAACCCAAGCTCAGCCAACCATCTCCCCGAATAAGGCCCACACTCACCAGGAACATTAGACCGAGAGTACGTAGTTAGAACCTCATCCAACCATCCAAAATACTTATTACCCGATATTATACTTAATTAGTGTCATATGAGAAGCCAGACCCACGTTCTGGAACCCTCAAGCCAGGAATATCCACTACGCCTGACTTACTGTATTCGTAGTACATCGTACACCCACACCTACTTTCTCCTGCACGTACTAGACGCCAAAGGCCTGGACCTGGGAATGTATTATATGCATGCCAGTGCTAATAAATTCGTTTTCACAACCCACACCTCAAAAAGAAAAAGCAAAAAACGAGAGAATGAGCTAACAGATTACAGGAAAATGGGCAAAGCTCAGGACAAAAGGATCCCGACTTTAAGTTCAGCCGAAATTTGATCCAAGTGTACTGAATCTCGGTATCACTCTCAGGCTCAGGCCCTGAGTGAGACCCAGCCTGGTTTTATTTCTCAGTAGAACTTGAGCATGTGCGAGCTCCGAAATTCCAGTTTCCTAGGTATATGGTTCATATTCTGGGAGAAAGCCTTTCCTAACTGTTGAACGACTTTACCTGGGCAGTGTGGATGTGGATGTAGTGTAACCTAACCTTTCTCCACCTCATTAATTTCTACCTTAAAAATCTAATCAGAAATCAAGTTATTCCAATTAATTTGATTATGAAAATTGGTAAGATTATTCAGGAAAAGCCATATATTCTCGAAGCCATTCCGTGTGAGTAATATTGTAGGGATACCCGTCGACCAGATCGGACCCATTAGGACACCGTGTGCTCAGGAGATGGATATCATTAATGCCCCTAATACACTATGTAAATGTAATAAATACGGGCATAAAGAAGATCATTAGGAAATGTAAAGTGGTATCACTATGTCATATGGATGGAAGGTGCACGGTGAGAAGCAGAGGAAGGGAAAGACAAGATGAAAAAAATCCACCCACCACAAACAAGAGTCTCATTTCATTATTAGCAAAGTGAAAAGTTCAACTCGGTTCAGTTCCAAAGAACCCGAACACGGCAGCTCGGGTCCAGAAGACATGACCTTCAGAGCAACGTACTCCGATACACCCAGAATTAGTTGTAAGTTTCATATCTGTTTGGTTAACTATTTACCTCTGTTTTCCAAAGTGGGTTTGAAATGGTTTGACTGTTTTCAATTAACAAGATTTGCGGTCAATTGTGTTGCATGTTTGAGTTTATCATTTAATGTGGATTTTGAGCAAGGAAATAATTAATGTGAGGTACTCGTATATTCAAGTGCGGTTTAGTTATACCGATAAGAGCTAAACCAGTTCGGAGATAAATATTTCTGCGGGTAAAAAGTGAAAATGAGGCAATACGGGTTCAGCATGTGCAATTCTACTAGCTCAGCCTTTTAACATTTTCTCCAATGGTGTATTATTTTCTGATTTAGCATAGCTCAAACTGATAAACTGAACAGTAAATTCAATCGTAGAACCTCAAAGCAATAGATTATCTCCATGAATTTCTTACTAAACAAACAGAGAAACCAATTGCTTCATTGGAAGCAACGTTAGATATAAGCTTAGAAGCCGTAATCACGTTTGAAAAACTATGTCTGACTGCTGCTCAAGTTTGGTATGAAACTGCAGAAATAGCAATTTCCGTATAAACTGTTATAAAAAAAAACGTAGCATATGTACTCGTCCGCCAAGGGATATTAATGTATTACAACTATTGTTAACTTATTCATTCCACCAAAAAACTCTTAAAATAAATCTTGGATTTAAGACTTTTATAAAATCGTTTGTAAATAAACATTTCCGGTTTTTGTTAAATATTTAAATACTTAAATATTTGACCATTTTTTTTAGTAAAATACTTAAATACTTAAATGTTTTGCTGTTTTTAGTAAATACAAATCGCATGTCTGGTACTCGCCCAATGAATTTATACAGAACGGAGGTACTTATTAGATTACTGGGCTACATACATAAGTTTGTTTGAATTTTCTATCTAATGATAATATGGCCGCTGCCAATTGGACTGGTTTTATGAAACCAGATTTGGAAAGGAAATGTGTGACGTCTGAGGAAGAGGCAGCCTGAGAGACAGGCACGCTTATCCCTTCTGATCTAAAGGGAAAGGAGAAAAGGAGCGAAAAAGTGTTTCCATCCCATAGCATCCCTATTGATTTTCACCTTCCTACTTAAAACTCATCTTCTTTTCACTCCCCGTCCTCTAATTGCATTACTTCTCTCACTTATTCACTAAGAAGCCCTCAAAATAAACATTTTCGCCTCTCATTCAACAATTAAACCGAGGAAAGTTAAAAACTTTCAGCTTCTTCCCTCCTTGCCCAAGCATTCCGTGTTTGGCAGTCAGAATCCGGGTGGAGCCGAGGGAGGACATATTGGGACACATAGGAATTTAATAGGGAGGCATAGACACTAAACTAAAGCCAGATGGGATTATGGGAACAAAATTAATGCTCGGCGTCAGGAAGAGGGTCTAAACAATCTCTAAATAGCTAGGCACATTTATAAAAGCTCTTTCCCAAACTTTCCCTGGAAAAGTACTCAAATTCAAGTCTTCAATGGAAATGCCATGCCATTCTATAGATGTTTCTTCCTAGCTCCTAACTGCGTATCACTGCACCCACTCACAAAGCTACTAACACAACTACTAAAGCACTAATATTCAGGATTTATAGAAAATCAAATCCAACCAACACAATTAAAATAAACACTAGGCTCCAAATGTCGAAATTGAACTTCGACTACTGCCTTTTTTTTGTTACGTGATGCAATGGAAGTTTTTTAGAACAAACATTTTTCAGAAAATGTCTTACTAGCTATTGGACAAGCAAAAATGGGAGTATTTTAGAATTGGCAGGCAATTTTTTAGCGGAAGTTCCTCATTGCTCTACATCCTGTTGATGTAAATACTTGCAGGCCAGAGAGATGGAGTGAAAAGTGGGTTTCACAAGGCGTCGCAAGGTCAAATCGGAGACAAATACGGAATTCCCTGTAACGGACAGAGAGGGGGAGTGATAGTAATAACACAATAAGGTGGAGAACTCTAAACCTAAAAATCCGTATAATATAATAATAGAGTATCTCAATACCCAAGTAAATACTTATGACATATTTTCTCCGTCGAAAGTCTTACTCGAGTCTTTTTTCCTGCTTTTCTATTGATTTTCCCTACCTACTCCTGAAGAACTCTGGCAGCGGCACTTGGATTCCTTCTCCGTCTCACGTCTCTCCCCGATTCCACGTCGATTGATACGCGTAATGAGAGTAATACTGCCCTATGCTATGAATAGGATTAAGGCTTATAAAGCAAGTACTATGTATGAATGGCTTGTGAGTACACTGATGTGTTCATACTTCCTCCGTAACCTAACTAAACATACTTTTTTTTACATGGGCCCAGCTCAATGGGTTTAGTAAATTATGCCCGTGTTTCACGGAGCAAAGCATACCACGCTTTACAGAAAGTACTTTGAATGCGAAGCATGTCACAGGAGCCAGTGTAATATAGGAGCTACTAAGTAGCTACATCCGGTTTATTAACATTGTACATCATCCAAGTTAGTGATATTAATCTATATCAAGTTAGGTTAGGTTCTCCGAAACGCCCGCCAGTCGAATTCCGATTGAATGTAGCTAATTTTAAGCCTAGTAACTTCTTTGAATTCTATTGTACTGACTTATGTGTCATGGATCCATATTAACCCCCATCCTTTCCGGAAATCCGTCATGCAAAAGTCCCAGCCACATGACATCTGACCCCAGATGGGCATATGACCCGAAAACACATCCTCGTGAAGTTGCCCAGGAATCGAACCCGTCGTGCTACTTAAACCCAGACAGGCATGCATACAAGAAGAGCAATTGATAGGGTGGAATTGACGTAGCCGTCTCTCTTCTGGCTGAAATACTGTGGAAAAGACTTTGGAGATGCTCAAATCACTTCTTTCGTTTACTTTACCTTTTAGTCAAATAGATCCAACCTCAAGAGCGTGAGGAGGGAAAAAGTCATGTAGACAAACTTCAATTCCCAACCTCACTTTCCCCTCCACAAAATTGATATCAACTACTACTACTTCGTTTGGTGAAGAAAAATAGTTTCAAACTAATGCTCTACTCAAACAATGAAAAAATTCAAAGTATTCAAAAATATTCAACTCAAGTCTTAGCCAAACCCTTTCTCAAGTCCAGAAATTCCAAGAAACTTAATGCTGTAATTCGATACATGTTAATCATATTTAGCTCTGAAATTGTGGAACCATGTGCCCAATAATTATCAGTACATGTTAATCTTTCCAAGTACTGGAAACTATTAGCGCTTTAAATTGACACAATGCTAAGTAATTAAAGGTCAAACTTACGAAAGTGTAGGACCAAAAAGCAATAAACGCTTCGCTTAATTCCCATAGCAAAATTATTACTGTGCCTGCGAAACTAGGCAAGGCAACGTGAAAAAATTAGGCTTCGGTCCAATCTCTGTCCGGAAAACTTAGAGGCTGAATCGCACATGTCATAGCACTATGATTTTTACACAATACAATTCCAAGGAAAGGACAACCAACAGTGTTCTCAAATTCTAAAAATTTATTTAACAATTTTTGGAGAAGCAGAATATGCTAGGCCAGAACATGAAAACCCTGGAAGGAAGTTGATCCCACGTCAAATGTTTCAAGGGATTCGTGATTTCCGATTTCGAAACTACTCCTTTATTGAGCGACTAAGGAGGGAAAACCGAAAGAAACTCTGGAATATAATACACAGGAAACATATACCTTGATATGACAAAAGAAAAAGTTTATACAAAAGTTTAAACTTTCTTTCATAAAATGGAAGCTCCTCAAGATTGTACATAAATGTCTTAAGAACTCCTTTTCAGTAACTAGGATATCTATAAGGGTTCATAGATAGTCTTAACTTAATGCGTTTTGCAAGCGAAGAGAGCCTGAAGGATTTTAATCTTCTTGAAATGGAACTTGACAGAACTTAATTAGGAAGACCTTGAGCGGATTTTCGCTGGAGATAAACACTGATTCCATATTTGATTTTACTAACAAAATCACATAAAATTGTGGCTAAATGAGAGATGCATACATAAAATAGCTAGTCTACACTACTTAACTTACTACACACAAATTGTCAATCAGAGTAACATTAATTTATTTATATGTAGGCTGATCAGCGAATTATTATTAGTCTTGATTGGATGGGAAACCGAGACGAAAGACCCACGGTAAATTATACATTCCTCAAGCAAGAAGCAAGCTCTAAGGTTAACTTTTCAATAAGTATATATTTATCACACTTATATTGTTAGTTTTGTGCGCGTCAAAATTAGCAGCTAAATTAACTACTTAGAGGACAATTTTAAACAAATGACAAACACCAAATAGTTACTTAAATAAATTAACAACGTTGTTTAAAGCGATCGAACCAGAAAAATATATATCAGTCACAATTTCCACAATTGCCAATAGATACATTCAATATGGAAATTTTGAACGACATTATAAAGAATGATACCTCAAATCCAATAGTCCAATAAAACGATCAAGAAGAAGAAGAAGCTTCCTAAGTATGATGTTCCACCTTTATGCTATTCCATACTAATACAAAATACAATACTAACTCAATTAAATGAAACCATAGATTATTTACAGAATAAAGCTTAACGTTCATTTATAGTTTCGTTTGACAAAAAGGAACACCCGACGTCAATTGCGATTTGCGATACGTCCAATAACTCCCCGTCAATTTCACTTCGTAAAATTTGCGCGCCAAGACTTGGCAGGATTCACTAATCTGCATGTTATTAACTGGCAGTAAAAGCAGTACAGAAGTTTGTTAGTATAATGTAAAAGTGCATTGATATTGACATGTACAATAAAACGTTATGACACTATGGCAATATTCCGAGCTTAATTGATGGAGAGGAACTAACGGGCAGGAATTGTCGGTGCTTCAATGACAGAATCAATACGTTAGTGGCTCTACGGATTTTGTCCCTAAACACATCCCTCGTCCAACGACTTTTCCACTCGTTTTGGCTAACTAAACAGCTACAGTACGTCGTCTCCTCTCACGCTGGCTAGGTTAGGTTCCTAACCAGGTACATGAATTTTGGTTAGGCTAGGTAATTGGTTATTGCCTCCCGCCAAATTGTCCCAGAATTTCCATATGTATTTGTGCTGAAGGCGGGCGAAGGCGACACACGGATATTCTCACTCTCCGAAAGTGCATTTGTATTGAGTTTCAAACCTCAACACTTCATTTTCACTCTCCGCTGCTGCTCCCTGCATAGTCAGAGCCAAAGGAAAAGCCAAGGTGGAAATGGAACTCAGTAATAAGAGAGCAGGGCTTGTTTGGCTACAGGAGAAAGGACACGTCCTTTCCTCAACTTTCTCCCGTCCTCGCTCCCTTCTTCAACACCAGAGGCGTCTGATGGAAGGAATTTGCTATTATTCTCAGTTTCTCAGGCTTTGCATCTGGCTACAGTTTACATACAATATGAAGTTGAGGCTTGGTAGAACGCATTACTACGGGGTAAACACTCATAGGGAAAGTTAGTAAATATCAACGGTAAACACCTTCTGATAAGCAAGTTTATATTATTTTACTTAAATAGTTTTTTCAAAAGCTTTAAGTTGAAATTACTTTAAGTCAAGTTAGATTAGGTTTCTCCGAAGAGCCAATTAATGTTGTCAATGGGTAGTAACCATGGGTGTTCCATGTGATTCTACTATGTATCACCTGTTCCTTCGACCCATTTTTCAAACATTGGAATCAGCAACATGGCCGTATGCGGCAGTAGCCTAGTGGTCTAGAGCTGCAGCCGGCAGGCTTTATCTCAAGAAGTCAAAGTCGAACAAGGGGAATCAGTATTACAATTTGGAGTGGAGCATGAGATTCTCCGTGTATATATTTTCCCCTTTGCGTTAGCTCCGATTCTTTCTTTTCCTTCCTGGTCGGTCTGGAATAGAATCGATCGGGGTGAAGTCCGAAGTCCAATAATAATACTTTCACACTTTTTCACCCACAATATTTGTCTCTCAAAGTATAATCTTGGTTTACTCAATTCGATGTAATCCTCATTCCCTCAAGTCCAATTTTTCAAAAAAAATTCTTCCGCATAATTTGCCATATTTATAGGGTTAATTACATCCCACCTCTTTGTTCATGAAAGCGTGCAAAATTGACTTTCATTTCAAAGATTATCAAAGCTTATTTATTACTTACACTTACACCAATTAGGCTACGACCAGTCTCTTCACTCTTTCAGTGCATGTACCTACCTACCTGCTGCGGCTGCACATCAGCACAAAATCGCATAAATTCAGAGTCGCCTTTTACATGATGTATCCAAAACTGGAGTCTACTCTCATTAAACTACGCGTACTTACTCATAAGTTGAATATTCAGCTCATATCAGTTGTCTAGCAACAATAAGTCATAACTAAAATTTTCCTGCTTACTCATTTTTTCGCCTTATTCGCACCAAAGTATCTGTATGTTTAATTATAAATTCAAATTCATTTATAATTTAGCTTCAACTGAGTGTTGACAATAATGGTAGCTAATCTTAAGTTTCATTTGATGGAGGGTATCTTTAGATTGTATTGTATCATCACCTAGTATAACGACGTTAATGAATCTGTCATTGTATCTATCTGTCCGAAGATTTTACGAACGGTGCTGGGACTGGACAGAAACCTAATCTTAATACCTTATCCCATTCCGGCTTGGTGTGAGCACTACTACTTCCAGATTCAGATTCCAAGAACTGTTGTTTGTTGACAGAATTTCAAAAACCAGTCACGCCGACTGCATATGTTGTTAGCATGAGAATAAAAGTACCTACTTACACGTACATGTTCTCGGTTCTTTGCAATTTCAATTTGTAAAAAATCAATTTCAAGAATTGAGTCCAAAGGAACTTTGTAAAAATAGATTGGGAGTCGCCGTAACAACGGAGCAAGGAAATGTAGATTATTCAAAAAGCAAATGTAAATGTAATTATTATTCAAGTCAACCGAGTCAACCACAATCTGATCAACTGAAGCCTATTGGCTCACTATTTTTACCTATAACGAGCTTGTTTTGTGGTGTGTGTATGTTTAAGCATTTTTTTTCAGTCCAGGTTTTCATTCTGCTTCTGATTGATTGTTCTAAATTCCGTAATGACGGGCTCAAAACACGGTATAGGAACATATTTCCGTGGAAGTTGTAACCAGTTCAGTTACACCGAACAGTGCTTGTCACTGATTCTTGGGCCAGCTAGTATGTATTGTGTTCGCTCTTCGTTGGTGTACTATTTAGCAGAATTGACACTTGAGACTGCATTTATAAATACATAGTTTCTCACCAGCATAGCAGAGTACATGGCTATGACCGGATTCCTGTACACACATGACACATGACATTCAGGCGATATGCCTGGTATACAGTGCATTGTGAACGTTGAACGTTTAATAAAAATACAGCAGCTGAATTCATGCGTAATTAATTACAGCCAGACTACTTATTGGAATATACCAAATTCAGTGGATAGGATATTTGTAATTGATATGATCTATGAGCGTGGCTTTGTCTCAATAAATGTTTCGAATAACCAATGAAAAATGTATTCGGAAGCCGACAGTGCATCTCTAAATAGTTCAGCAAAACTGGATTCCTGACCACTGACCACATATGACACTGCAGCCAAGTACAAGGTTGTCTGCGGACAACCAGACGACTTGTCACGGACACCTGCTACAAAAATGCCCTAGTCCCGTTCGTTCGGTCACCCACATGATCATCATCTGAGAACCGACAAACGGGAAGTTGAGAGAGAAAGGGAGGAAGGCCTCACTTCTAGCTGCGAATATCATGTTGAGTAATCGCACGAGGCATGACAATTGAAAGTGAGCCCATGTGATGAGCGAGGACGTAGGATTCCTGAGAACTCCGGCCTCTCCCAATCAAATGACTCTTTCTTCTCATGTAACAGCATGGCTCATACACGAGAGTTCTATTTTTATTTCTCTATGGCGATCATGCTCGGCCCTGTGGTTGACTTTCAGATTCGCTTCCTAGAATTTATGGATGGATAAGATAAACGTATATTTATTAGCAACTAGCAACCCAGGAATCGGTGCAAGCACTGGACCTAGGATATGATATGATTTGGTACACGTATATTGGGACTGGAAGACAAAACACAACTGATCGCATCGCCTGGCACAGGAATTGAAATGCAAGTATAGGCAAGAACAATTTTGCATTTTTGAAACTTTTTCTTTCATGGTAAGCTGAGAGTTCATCAGATGTCGAGTGGACCAAACATATGAAACAATAAAATTGTACACACTTTGTTTGAAAAATGGCCAAAATTAGCTGGACATATTTGAAATTGCCAGTATAATAATTACTCTACTAAAAACTATTACTTCTACCGTTAAAACAAACAAACAAAGTTGTACAAATTCACTTGATTGGGCCAAGGCCATATCAATAAACACTATTATGATGATGATGATAATTTTCATAGGGTGTTATATATGTGTACTTATTACGTGTTTTCATGTATGTAGTTTATCCCTTCCAAGGAGCTACTATTGTGGCCCAGCACAAGTCTCTTGTTGCTTCTTCCTGCTCACCAACTTGTTCTGCTCGAAGCTTTTACTTAACTTCACACTCTTCTGCTTTCCCTCTCCTTTCTCAACTCAAAAACAGAGGGAAAACTTATACAGAGCTGCTTACAGTGGAGTATCGCAGTGATTCAGATTGTGGGCAAAACATGGGAACTGCATGGATCCAATGTCTCTATTGGATTGTCTATGACGTGGATTGGTGTGGGCGTGTGTAAGGCATAGACACGCATTGTCCTGAACCTAAATCTAATGTACGTCCAACTTGCTGTGAGCAACTCTGTACAGAAGCCCGTCGTCGTCTGAGATGACCTTATGAAATCCCTATACTGTACTCAGGACACAAAGGCATAAAAGGGAAAACAAAGGAAAGGTTCTAAATGTTTAGAGACGTTTTAATGCTTCCTTTGTTTTATAAAAAGCACTTGGGTCGCTTTCTCCAACTCACTATTACTCGTGGAGCTAAGCGGTTTTCTAAGTGAATGAGTTTCCGGTAGCCTTTACGACTTTTCTCTTTTTTAAAGTACGGCTCAACATGCAAATACTTTTATTTGTCAAGACAGAACTGAATGAGCACTAGTCCGTCGAAGCTCATTGGGTGAAAAAATGATTTGTAAATTCCCTTGAATAGTGTGGTGGGCTGATGAGATACTGGTGCAAGCTCTTTCTTGTTTTGAACAAACTAGAGCATTTCACACATTATGGAGTCGGTATTCAAAATAATTGTCAAAATTGTCAATGTAAATATTGAACTCCAGTTATACAAAATATCGTCACGTAAAAGGGTTTTACAATACGTTTCTCATAATATTAAAATACTTTCCACTTCGGAATCCATTCAATGACAAGATTAATTACCTAGCCTAACCTCAATAATATTAGGAGTTTAAGGTCAAAGGGTGAAAATAAAACTTTTCGACGGATTTTTTCTCATGTCATCTTTTTTACATTTTTCGCTTGGAACTTTTTCACAGTCCCTTGATCTCCTTTGAGGTAATTCGCATGTTCCTGCATATTCACATGGTAGCTGCTGTCGCTTTACAGAAGTGATGTTAAAGCACTGAACTAAATTCAGCAGTGCTATAAAGAACTACGACCTGGAATTTGATGTTAGCACGGAAAACCCGGAGTGACATTGCCAGAGGTTTCTTACAATTACTTTTGGAACTAAAAGCATTCCCGAGCAATAATGTTGCTATGAAGGTAGGAGGTAGGTGTAAGTATACACAAGGGACAGGCAAAGGACCTTCAACGCCTCATTTTAATGTACAGGTAGGCAAAACGATTTAATCTAGCCTCGTTGAAGTAAACTGAGCATAGTCCTGTCCAGTCCAGCCCGTCTCGGCTCAGACTGGTTACATCTTACATCATATCTGAGCATTCTCAGGGAAAACGGAGAGACTAATACGCTAATACATATACTTAGTATGACGAGTACCACAGGTACCACCCATACTGTGAGGAATCAGAGACCCATCATTTTTTACAAAAAAATATTGTATCCCTAACTACACACGTCCATGCCCGTACCAAGGTATTCTTTGCAAAGGTAAAAGGGGTGAAAAGGCACGCCATGCTCTACTGGCTCGTCATTCCTTCCAGCATATTAGTAGCAATCCGAATAAGAACATGCTTCACCATAACTGATGCCATGACAAAGTCTTCACAGAAAATGTCATCGAAAATTTTGCCTAAAGTAAATACGAGAAATCCAAACAGTAAAAAAGCTCGTTTGAATCTCTGAATAAAAGCATCGAAATATACTACACAGTATACATGAACTTGTACACCGGGAATAAGTTGCAAATTGTATTTTGCTAATATTACGTTGAATTGAGGAGTTATTAAATATTTGTAACTTAAGGACAAAATGGCGGAACGACCCTAGAGCATACGAGCGCAAAATCTTGAGCTGGTGTCAGAAGGATAGGCTGGGAGTTTTCAGAATAATAGATCAAAATGTTTAAGATAAAATAAAAATCTTAAAAAAACACAGAAAAATAAACAGACAAGAGTTAGCCAAACATTTTTTCGTATTTCGGGGAAAATTTTGAAGCTGGTGGACGATTTTGCACCCGTATCGTAAACCCATGATTTCACACTGAGCTTTTACTGGTGGGAATTGTCGTGAGTGGGAAAAATCCAGGAGCTTCAGCTTCAGGGTTAGAGAAATTGTTGAACAGAAAGTCAACCTCTTTCCGTGTTCCACAATGCAATCCACAACTAACAACTACTCGTACTATACAATCCTATTTTCTTACTCAATCCAGGTGTCCTTTTCCTAAATGGTACTTGAGCAAAGGAAGGAGTGGGGAATGGAACTTACAAAGAGCAGCACCACGAGTCTTGAACAGTAGTGTCGGTATTATATGCACGTATGCCTCAGGAAGTACAGCTTACAGGTATGTGTCATGCGTCTTGCTTGGGATGTGATTGATATGAAGAAGGAACGAGTCAGATCCTAAATGCCCACTCTATTTTTAAAATCTAGGTATTTACTATTTCCTTAACAAATTCAAAATCCCCAATGATGACATGACAATCACAACAATTGGAAGAATTTTTTAGGAAAAATCTGGCACATCCTAGCATACCTGTAAATTCTGTCGGTTTCAATGTCAGAATAGGATGGACTTGGGAATGAATAGAACGGAATGTAGAATCACAGTAGGGTATCGAGGAAATCTCTGTTACTTTTGGTGCTTGTGTGTGTAGTTAATGTTGCTGGTCTGGTGCTGGTGGTGCTGGATATACAGAGCTGCTCACACAGAGTTGCCCAGTTTTTACATTACGAAGAAAACCCGTTGAGGGACAGTTTGTAATTTTCAATTTGTTGTATTTATTTTAGCGAGGTTAGATTTTCCTGAAAGACGGGATGAGTAAGATTATTTCGGATAGTGTTAGCTTAGCCCAGAGACCTGTTCGATAGCCCGTGTCGACTTTAATAAGTATAACCTAACGTATTCATTATTCTAATGCTTTTGGAGGCGACAATCGAAAATGTGACTGTCAATGTATTATCCATAATAACTCCTTTAACCGTTCGGTTAGCTAATCTTTACTTTACTTTAAAATACAAATGACCAACATGACTTGAGTAGCTCTGTATGCTCCAATACGGCATAATATGCTCTAAAAAACCAACTAGAAAACGTATAGTTTCAAATCTCCTGTCCCTTTCATCGTCAGTTTGTCAGGAGTGCGTAGATGTAATAATGCACTCTTCATAGGTTTAGAAACTGGGTTCTTTAAGTAAATTCATGTCGTAGCTCGACGGAGCACCGCACTCCATCATCTCGGCTTCATCTCCCGGAGCCGTCGGAATCCGTCTACGCCACGCCACTTTAAATTGACTGGGGTTGAAGAAAAAGAACAGTCTCCCTGTAATAATTCCTGACAACCCAACAACATAACAGAGGCTTCAAGAGGAGATCCACAGAGAGGAATAATGTTGTTACTTATTAGGCAGGGATAGACTTATTATTGCTAGATTTTACATTCTTCTGCCTCTTCTCTGGCTGGACCTGCTCCGTTTGGACTTGGAGCTACTGAGAAAACACCTACACAACATTCTTATCTGCCAGCAGAGGCAATCAAGCTAGACTAATACGGCGAAAAATCATTTAGCCACTTCAAAAGCATTATTATGTGGCGTGTGGTACGGTCAGGCCATGTTACTGGAGCCGGAACGAGAACTATGAATGCCTGCCCTAAGGTCATCGCAAGGACCCTTAACCATTTCGAGACCCCGTATGTCTTATGCAAATTCCAAACCATGATCGACAAAATACAGTGTTGACAAACCTGTAGCTTTTTCCTCATCCTTTATGATATTGTGATATTCAGACGACGATTCTGCAGTCGCTTGATCGGGTTGAGCTTCCTGGAGAGTCTCCGAACTTGCTGATGAGGCATTTGATGAATAAAGTTTTCTTCGAGGAAACAAGCCTGCTTCATGTCCATGGATTCCCACACAGGAAGAAGCACTAAGACGGGCTCCATTGGAATACATACTCCGCAAGGGAGTCCATCTAATGACGGCAGAGTTGGTGGTGGAAAGTTTTCTAAGTCCTAAACATAAAACAAATCAAATAAAGGGATCAAATGTCAAATATAACTTTTATTAATCAGCAGCTGCTCATAGCGACTTGGTTTTTCTCAGGCTTCAGGTTTCATATAAGCTACAGGCGACAGGCCAGGACCAATAGGCTGGGAACAGCTCTGTATCCTGCGAGCGTCTCGTTTACATTTAACTCTTGAAGGCTACTCTTATGAACATGTAGACTTGTGTATACAATATATTTGTTCCAAAATAACGTAATTTGCCCAATTCTACTGCACATTTTCGAACAAAGAGGTCATTGAGCATGGCTAAATGAGCCAAAATCATGTCAAAGTGCTACCTATACCTGCAGTTAATCCAAATACAATCCACCATAATTAAAGGAGTGAAACAAGCAGCATTGTGAATTGTGAACCAACATAGCATAAAATTGAGCTCACTATGTCCCTTCCACTCCACTGAGGGAGCGACGCGACGACGGGAAGAGCTGCAGAACGAGGAAAAGGACAAATTACACAACTTATGGAACAAACCAAACATAACATCCACCCACGGAAAAGGAATGAATGAAATGACATCTGACATGAGCTTTGTATTCTAATTTTGCGAATGTAATTTGAAAACTGTTCCACATGAGTAAAACAAAAGGTTTATACTTTGTCTAGGACAAAGCAAAAAAAAAAACCCAGCAAAGGCCGGGCCGGGGCTTGACAATTTTTTACAAGTGAATTGGTGAACATATTACTACAAAAGTCTGACACTGTTTCCACTACAATTTTACACAATATGAATAGGCAACTAGATCGCCACGGGGCGCTCTAGCGATTCTACGATCTCTGAGCCTGTGGATATTCCAAACATTATAATCCTAAACAGTGAAAATGGATAGACCAAGTTACACATATGGTGTATGGAAGTGTTGGACCATCTCACTTGGGTTCTGATTTATAAAATTTTAGATTAATGGTTTAAGTATACAAGACAGGATGTAAATACCTAGGTTAAAGTAAATTGTGACGAAGCGTAGATATGGATGAGCAAGACAATTTGTCCCCGCGTCTATAGCAGCGCAGAGCACCATTTCTGCCCCATCTACTACTACATGCATACTAATCACAAGGATTTACAGCGTTGTAGAGCTACAGCATCAGCAAGAGCGGACATGAGACGCAGAAAACACACATGAGAATGAGGTGACCATGAATCTGTTATATTTAATAATATTATATTACACCAGAGACAGACGTAGACACGATATGCCAAAAGGTGGGTACTCATTTACTCTACCATCACCTCCCTACCTGACATTCATTACTGACGTGAGAATAGTGTAATGTTTGGCTTAACGCTTGAGAGGAAGGATCATACTCATTTGAATGAAACAATATTTAATACTACTTACTAATAATAATGTCTACCCATCTACAGCAACACAACCAACCAATAAACAAGTTTATTGCAAAACTCGAGTCTTGCTAGAAAGACAATAGAGAATACAAATGGGAAATTGGAAGGCTTGGAAATTACAATGAAAATCTCAATCTCAGCCCCTAATTTATTCAATTTTAATTTCATGTTGGTTTTAGTTTTAAGCTAGACCATTCAAAGTGATTTATTGGCAATTTCGAGAAGTGGAGAGGGAGAGGTACTTTTTAGTGCATGGATACGATAAAAACAAATAGCACTAAATTGTAAATCGCAAATCGCAATTCTACACTTATATCAGATTCATGCTAGATATACATTATTGCTCCGTCAAACCATTCCGAACTGTACTTCTGCCTTCCCCCGACATTCTACATATTGGTAACTCTTAAATTGCATGCATCATAAGCATAAGTATAAAGCATGATAAGAACAGTGCAGATGCTATATTTAATTATATTAACTTCTTATGTGAAAATGAAGACTTGGAAACAAATATAGAAATTGAAAAGCTATGGAAAATTACATAATCGAACTTTAAATTAAACTAAATAACGGAAAACAACACAGAGACACCGATACAACGTAAAACGCAACGTGATGTATGATGTATCAAGCAAGACCAACATGAACAACGATTTTTTGTGAAACAAAAATACTCATTTTATATATGAAAGTGTGTGTGGATATGGGAAGAGCGAGAAAGGAACAAAATGTAGCTGGGCAAATGTTACGGATGTATGTGGGTGGAGGTGTAGTTTGCGAGACGGTTTCTCAAGTTAAAACTCATAATCTCACTCCCATAGTTTCATTATTCAGTTTTTTTTGTAACTGGCCGTAATTGGTTTCAGGACGCAGTTGCAGAACACGCTTTTTGCATGTTTGTATTTTACGGAGTATTTTGTAAAATTAGTTGAACAATGAAAACCAACTTGAGTGCAGTAGTACAGGTCAAGCTAAAGCTCAATAAATATGCATTTTTTCAAGTAAGCAGGTAGCCAGCCATAAACACTATTAGCGCAATTTTATTACATGTCTGATTGTTTACTGTTAAGAACAGTTGAATAGAATAATGAGATCAAAACTCGAAACAGTATGAAATATATCGGACAACAACTGCGTCTATAATACTTTCCAATCAATCAAAATCGTTAGATAAGCGTAGTACCTATGTTTTCTTAAGGTGTAAGGGCACCGTTGTTGCTGCACTGAGAGTACCATAGCTTCCTGAGGGGTTCCTTTGCTTTCTTAAGGGTACATCTTCATCTCAAAGGGTATTTTTTCCTTGCTTAAGGGTATATTTGCGTTTTTAAGGTTAGTTTTGATTCCTAAGGGGAATTTCTCTTTCCCTAAGGGTATTTTTGCTTCGTTAGGGCTACCGATGTTTCTTTAAGGGTTTAGCGGAATTATGCTTCCTTCCGGAATTATCAAATACCTACGCTTCCTGAAGGTAACTTTTGCTTTTTTAAGGGAACATATGGTTCCTGAAGGGTACTTTTGCTTCCTTAAGTGTACCTACTGTTGAGATTTTATCCCTAGGATGATTCAAGAGATTTATGCTTTTGGTTATTCCCCATGCCCTTCTAAATGTAC
>JAQFXY010000520.1:0-24579 GCA_034693865.1 Ceratophysella sigillata | reverse complement strand
CCATTCGAGTCGCGTTTGGACTGCGGGGACATCTGCTCTGGAGGAAATGCAAACGAGAGACGCCGAGGTTTCGGTGACTGGGTACTCTCAAGCGTTTCACACCTAGAGAAAAGTTTTAATTTAATTTAAAACGTATTTTTATAGGTTCATTTGTGATGCCAGCCTGAAGTTATGAAATATTGTTGTTTGTGTAGAGCTGACTGTATTGAGTATTCGTGTTTCCTGGAATAGTCAACCGCTACGGAGATCCACCATTTATTCATGAGCCTTTTTATTTAATTTTTGTTAGCCAAATGGACAAATTAGCTATATTGCCCCCGAACCAATGCTAAATACATGCTAAATAGGTTGATTGGTAGAAGTCATACGTTTTCAAAGAACTGTTCTGTGTCTTCCTTCTGGAAAGACGCCGTCTTCGAACGTCAGTTAGGAACAAACAACCAGAGCCAATTACAACGGAAAGAGCGGAGATATAGTAACCCGATCTTGAGCCCAAGTGCATATTCATGTAACCTGGAAAGAAAAGGACAGATATTACTCAATAGCATTGTATTTTAATATGTCCCCGGTACAACAGCAAACAACACTTATTCAATACAACGATCAGACTTCGAAACGAGAAAATTTTTCCAGTGTTTGGATCGGATTTGGATTTGGAGTTTTTATACTAGAATAGTGGTCGTAAATTATATTTTGTTTCGTCCCATACTCCATACATCATAATTCATCGTCAGGCTTTGTTCTGTATCAGCATGGAATCTACGTGAATCATCAGACATTATGTTCGCTCATCAGATACACTTTTGCATTGTAATATACAGAAAAAAATCCGACGGGAAAGCAAAGTCTATACCAAGTCTTCGGGCTAGAGCGTGGAAATGGGTAGGAACGGATGCGAGACATGCGGGGATTTTACATTGCATTGTTTTATTTTGTTGTTAAGGCATAAATCGCGTAATAAATTGTACGTGGCTTACCGGTGAGCGGAACTCCGAGGAAGAGTGGTATGGCCTGTGAGGATTGGATGAATGACCATGCTCGGGGAAAGTGTCTCGCTCGAACTCTTTCGTACGTGTACACTTTAAGGGCATAGTTGTAGCCGCCCAAGGAAAATCCATATACACACGAGAAAATGACCAGACCGTTGAACCCTTCTACTGCAGTAAGGGCCAAGATGGAAATACCACAGATGACGCCTGACATCTGTAAATCAATCAATGTCTTCCAATTTAATTTGTACTAACGAAACTATTGGGAAATGAAGCGTTATCAAAGTGGACTTCCTGGCCTTTTGAAAATTATTTCGGGTATTTTACGTGTAAGTTGTTCCTAGCTATTTCCCCAGAATACAGTTTCTGTACGTAGGGATTCGGAGTTGTATTGATTTAAGATGGGTTGGGTAAGCCATTATTAAAAATATCCACAATAAACGCTTCCGGCTTGTTCGATTAAAATACAATGGGTAAAGCTTTACACTACAGAATCCAGGCCACAATTTACTGTTTGAGTTTAAGGCCAAAAATGGTAGAAAGGGAACACTTCAGAATCATTTTCGGATAACCTATCAACTGTCTCGTGACAAATGTATTACTTGTAATTCCTTTGTATGTTGAAATTGAAGGGACTCGTGAATGTTGAAATTGAAGAGACTCGTGAATAAATCTTATTTGAAATGAAATGAATGGATTTTTACACGTTGCACTTTCTACTGAGAATTTATTCGCTGTTCTTTGTTCAAAATCTAACCTAGCTTTATTAAAAATTTAATATTGGTACAATAAGGTTACTGTGTGGGAACAATTTGGGTACAATAGCCAGGTGATTACACGGCCGTTTCATTCAACTCTTGGATTAAATCCTTTGAATTTCCTCATTTGCCGAACCGGAATACATCAACGTTTTATGCATAAATCGAAAAGTTACCTGGCATAAATACTGTTTGGAAACCCGACACTCTTGATTCTTCTGGAGCACAATGAGACCAAAGAGAAAGCAGCCAACAATCCACGACACGCCAACAGCAACATGCAGCAGAACGAATGACAGGTCCTCACTCCCAGCTTCGCTTTCACCAACTTCGTTCGCATATTCTATGGCCTACGGAGTATTTCCAAGTTGAATCATTAAATGAGCAGATTATGATGTAATAAAGCAACCATTCTGTCAAACCAGTTTCATTTGAGACAGGAGTTTGTGTTTTAATTACCAAATAGAAGAGAGGTGTGTTGATGCCAAAGGCAGTAAATGCACATGAGACAATTAGAATTTGCAGGGTTTTACTCCGTAGGCAGCTGAAGTCAAGAAAAGGTGGCTTGTCTTCACGTTTCTCCTTTTCCTTCACCTGCGTACAGTATCAGGTAACATTTAACAATGCTACATCATTTTGATACTACTTTTCAATTGGGTGCAGTTAGAAAAGGCATACTGGCAAAACTTTTGGAAGTTACGAAATTGGATTTTTTCTTTAACTTTGTCAATTGTTTAAAGCGAAATTACAGTTTTGTTACACAGGAATAAATAATACCAGACAAAATACCTATTATATTACGCTTAAATCACTATTTTTTAAAAAATCATTTAATATTGGGATTAAGGAACCAATTGTTACTATCGAACGTACATCTGTTGTTGTCAGTTTTGTCACAAATAAATCTGATCTGTCCCAATTTCGGAAACGCCTTTGATTTCGCCAGAGCATCCACGTTTATTTTTAATTTTCTTTGCCAGAACGGGTTTGGGCAATATGACTTGAGGACTTTGAGAAACAAATAGAGGCAAGATTTTCCATACCTTCCTTTTTTGGTTTTTGAGATGAAGAATAGCTCGTCTCTGCGGGTGATAGAGTGAAGCAGAACGGTAACATGTTCCCAGGAAGAATGTGAGAAAAAGAGAACCAGTGATTGCCTGCAGACCGATCCTCCAGCCTAATGATCTAGGATATTTTTTTATCAAAAAATGGTTATGATCAAAGTTATGCCCAAAGCATAGCCACTACTCGTACAATAGGTTGTTGCTATTATGTAGCTCCAAACTGCCTAAATGACTCCCGTTCCTGTCCATTCAATATGGAACCATGGAATGGGCATTTTCATAAGCTTGCCTCTAATTATGATATACAAAGGGATCCTGTAATTTACCCTATGGCAGCATGAATAGAGACCGACATCACCAGTATTCCCAAACCAGAGCCTGAGACCAGAATGATTTCCACGAGTTCTCGCTTTCGTTTAAAGTACTGGCCAACCATTAAGGACGATGCGTCACGTGTTAAGCCCACTCCGACGCCTGAAACAAGCAGAAACAAATTAGTAATTTCGTAAAATGAAGGAGACGATCTCCACTTATGTCAAAAATTTCACCACAACATTTCAAAAAAATTCCAGATTTAAAGAAGTGCAGATATATTTATGTATGATAAACCCGATTTCACGCCGTTATGATGATCTCAGGAAATTATGTTATGACTGTTAATTCATTACCTACCTGATTCGGTTAAGGGTACCAATAGCATCCAAGCACTTGAAGTAATTTTCAGGTATTAATTGACGTTTTATTGAATTTAAAATGTTACACCGCTAGCTTATTTTGAGGAACGAATAAGTTTAAAACCTCTTCCGCGCACGACTGACAATATGAATGTGTTAAAACATTTATAGGATCAAATACTCCAGTTGAATCTGAATCTGGATTTATATTCGATATTAGAAATTCGTCTTTCTCTAAGCTTACCCATAAATACACCGTAGCTGAGAAAGAGTTGATGAAATTGAGAAGCAAAGGAAGTGAACAAGCATCCCAGTGAGGCCACCAAACCGCCGAATACTGCAGCTAGTCTTGTGCTCTTTCTTTTGCATATCGAGATCCAAATGGGAGAAAGGAACAACGAAACTCCCACTGAAGCTGCTCCCAGCCAGCCTGAAAAAATACAATAAGGAATATTAACTTCACAATTGTTAGGTAGATTCGTTTGCAGCATGTTCAACTATTTGTCTAAAAGTATGAAATTTTATGTGCAGATACGTACTTCATAGCAATAGAGATCTTGTATGTATGCATTAATTACTAAGTAACTAGTCTATAAGTATTGCATACCTGCGTATGTTTTTTTTAGATTATTCAACTAATTAGCGCATTTGTATCTGTGCTTCGAAATATGAATTCGAATTCAGAACCTAGTTTTACAATAAACAATGAGGCAAAATCCTTTTTAATGTAAATATGAATCGGTTTTGGTTTTTAAAATAAATCCAAATGATTCTTTGGTCATTATTTTTAACAACCAGCAGGACTCTAATTAAGCTCTAAACTGTAAATTCAGCAAAGGATTTGTAGCAAGTTAACTAGTGTAATTTTCGAGAGCTTTTGTAATGCATTCTACATGTACAGGTTTACAAACATACTATCGGCATTGAAAGTAATTATGGAGGTTGAAGAATGCACGTAATTTGTAATCCTTGATATTAGTTGTAACAAACCGTGTAACTTGTAACATTCTATAGCAGCTTCATGTTTAATCACTCCACATAATGCACTAAATTCTTAGGATTGACTGTGAGTGGCTGTATATCTGAATTGGGTCTGCGGAAAAGTTCCCTTCGATAAAGTCCTCTACTACAAAAGCCTTGCTTTGCAGATATTCCCCTGCAAAAATTAATCTTTTTCGATCGATTTAATGCACGATAAATAACCTAGCCTAACATAACTAAAAGTAATCTGATCACAAAATATAGTTTCAGGTCAGGAACAACAGTGGCTTTTCGATGGATTTTTATTGTAGAAATTTGTGTGAAATGTTTAGCAGGGAATTTAACACAATGTTTATACTTGATTCCAATTTTTTATTTAATCTAATTTTTTATTAATCCTTTATTTAGGCTTCCACATGATTATATATAAGTTCATTTAATTATATATTAACAGTAGGGATTAATTTTAAATTATTTAAATAAATTAATTGGCCTATGATTTAGCGCTGTATGTTATTACAGAGATTACTGGAACTACGCACGTGCAGTGCTGGAGGGTTGAAAGGGGGGCATTGTTTTTTAGGTAAACGGTTTGATATGTCGTAAGTTGGTAATGCTTTTTTAGACAAACGACGAGAATTCCTTTCCACGCTAGATTTTTACAGCGTTGTGTGCCTATGTGTATGTAGCATTGTGAGCAGAAGAGGAAGTATTATCCATGCATAAAATAGTTTAAGTGAAAGTGAAAAGCATTTGGCTCCGAATCCCAAACTTCAACTCTGAGTGTAGACAATAAACAAAAGCACTAAAACGTGCAGAGGTTTTTTGCCCACAGAGCAAAGTACGCCGAAAGTATAATTCAAAAAGGTTAGCCACTAAAAAGCCTTACAGAGCAAAATCCCTCCATTGTTGCCTGAAATAAAATTTATATTGTTATTACTAAAGACTGCCCCCTGATAAATGATTCCGTGTAATTTCCTACTTACTTTCATTTGTTTGTCTAGGTCTGGTATTTATGTATTTAATTTATGATTTCATCCGGAAATTACTACTTTTTATTATTAGGCTCTAGAGCTGGAGCACGCAATGTCCAAGACTGAGATTTAAACATGGCAAGATATGCCCAAGGAAGATGTTAGTTTGTATTTGTTCCTTGTAAAAGTAAAAGAAAACAATCTAGCCTTAGTTTCGGATTTACGTTTATTTATATTCTCTTTTTTTTGTCTTGAGACGCTGACCCTTTCCACTTTCCGCTATCCATCGACTGGGGCGGGTCTTGGAACAGGCCAAGCAGGCTAAAACCATTCTCGCTCTTCCGGTCTAGTCTACAGACTGAGTTTTATGGAACGGCGAACAAGTTCCCTCGTTATCGTTACCCTTTGAATTAAACTGCAAATTGCGATTATCTTACGTTCAGCTAGGTTAGGTTTGGTGGGATATTGTGTCATTGGATTGCATTTTAAATTGTTGCGTTTGGAAAGGTTTGCCTAAAAAATTTAATTCGACAAACTTTGCCGGGGAAACTTTTTCGGAGATTTCTTCCTTAAGTCAGCTTCGTTCTTCGATGAACTTAATTTTTCAAGAAGTTTTGTTGTCTTTGTATTTTTTTCAGAATATATACAATATATGTACAATCGTTTATTCAGGCTTCTACTCAATGTGAAGTAGTGCTTGCATCATGGAATTTGACGGAAACCCGACAACCTTCCCTGATATATTTACTGCTATCTGAAGCCTAAACTTGTTTCGTGAAAACATAGATTATATATACGTAGCGATATTGTCAATCAATTTTTCTGGGTTGACTTTCTTGAATATTCGTTCAGGATAGAAGTAGAAGATTGAAATAAAACCTTTGCAATTTTCCAATATTAACATTTCCAAATTGTGCTCAAAAATTCAATTATCCGTCCTAGATATTCTTGACTACTGTATTCTAGACAAGACATTTTGAATACTAGAATATATTTTTAACCCATTTGAATGCTAATGACTTGGCCAATAGGCCGAATACTTTAGATTTCCGCCTAGTCGAGACAAAATGCTAGACCCGCCTCTGTCCATGGAGACATGGAAGTGGATTGAAGATTGAATCGTTGAATGAGCCAACGTCGAATCATTCCCTTTCTCGTATCTCACTCAACATCAACATCAGCAAAGCATGGCTTGGAAACTTCCTCTCCTCAACTAAGTCAATGCTCGTCTGCTACCAAGCATCCCATCTCAAACCGAAACCGAATACCATCTTCCAACAGGATTTACAATAAATTCGGAATGAAATATTTTCAATTCCTTCGCTTCTTCTTATCTTGTGGTTACAGTTGAGAGGCGAAACTAAATATTAGGTATGTTAAAGATATTCTGAACAAATTCAATTTCTTGCCAAGGATCGTTGTGTGATCGGTACAGCTGGAGAAATTTTGGAAACATCAGTTGAATAATACAAGTTTAATTGATTCTAGTTTGATTGGGTCATTCCGTAAAACAAAAGTCTGCTTTCAATAGGTATTTACTACAAAATGGGCGTTTAGATGCCTTTGTTGAAAATTAGCACAACGATTACTATTCTAAAGCACTGCAATCTAAAATCCAAAGACGGTCGTTCACGGATAGTATGTCAGAATATCATCTAGTTAATTTAATTGCATCTGCCAACTGTAAAAGCTGTTCCAAATATAATCCTTAATGGCACAAGCTGCCAACATGATCTAAACAATCATTGTCTTCACTTGTGATATTTGAAAATTCTAGATAATACATTAAAGGCTTAATTAAAACAATTATTTCCATTGAGAGAAATTAATTCGGGCAAACGAAAGGACAAGGTGTAGTAAGTCTTGAAGCAACTTTATGCCTGCAAAATATTTACCATGCCTATTTTATTGGGAAAATCATTTTGACATCATTAATGGTAATGAAGCCGTAACATAAATTTCCTATCAGAGCAGCTAAAAATAAGGTCAGAGTAATCAGAGAGTTAGGATACTGGATACTTCATGCATTAATGCATCAATCCATTTTGATTCGATTGTAAAAGAAATGTTGGGCTTAGTGAATGGTCATTTCCCGATTTCACAATGAGCAGGATGATTGTAAATTGTGAAGTGAACTTAAGTGGTTGAAGCAGAAAGAACTCAAGTCCTGGTTTTATGGACCTACGGAACGGAACTCTTCAAACTTGAGAAAACGGAATGCTTAACAAGGCCAGAGCATAACAAATGTATCAATCAGGATTCATGAAGTTTAAATTATGGCTTCTGACGAATACTGAATAATTAAGTCCAATGTCCTGTGAAACATATAATTTAGTCAAGTGGAGTTTCATATGCAGTAGTTGTGTGTCAGCTGATTGGATAGTGCACTGCAGTAAATCATCTGGTCTTTCATATTTCTACAATTATGAATGTAATTATAGGGTGTCACTTTCCAACTCCCTACAGGCAAAATAAATAGTAATTTGCCAAGCCCAGTCCTCAATCTACAGAAATTACGCGATAATGCTGGGAATGTACGTGTGAAGATTGCACGCTCGTTAAGTCAAGCAATTCAGGGAGTTGCTAATTAACATTTATTTAATTGAAGCTATCAGAGGAATATTTTCACTGAACATATTAAAGGCATACATAGATAAGCGTCTTCATGAACAGACGTATCAAGTGATGACCGTCTAATATGTAATCTTAGAAATTAGTGGTATCATGTGTAACTTGCCCACGATTCTGATATAGGAAAATAGTTTACTGCACATAGGTACTTCAGCGTACAACGGCGAACACAAATGCAATTACTTTCTTCAACCGGAGATTCTTATTGTTGGCAAGATTGCTGAACACGAAACTTGGATATGAAATGAGTTCAATCTAGTAAATCTTCGTGTAAATTCTTTGTCTACTTCAAATCTAAGGACTCAGCCGATGGGAAAACCGGTTTCCTCTCATAATTTCATTGGAAATAACAAGGAAATAGATAGAAATCATCATTGTAATAATATAGTATACAATGTGTATAACATTTTTGCCTGGAAGCGGTCATAATCGTTTTATGAAATGCACTGATTCACCGAATGAACCAATGGAATAGCAAAAAATCCCTACCCTCTCTTCAGTATGCAATCATACGCTTAGAGAAGGCAATAAATCAAACTCTACGCTAAGCTACGAGTTATTTGGAGCCATTATTTCGATTCAAACTTTTACAGATATACAGGAATATTGGGAATAATGAAACAACTGCAGAATTCTACGAAAAAGTTTCCCAGAACAAGTTCCAACGAAAGACCCATCTGCTAAAATTCTCTCAAGTTGGTCCGATTAAAATAAATTGGGCAAACCTAACATAACTTCGTTTGATTATAAATTCAATACAAACTTATCCGAGGGGACTGTTCACTGGAAAATTTTTGCATGGAACTTTTTTAAGTTTTTCGAGTTACATTCGGTCTCAACTCCCGCGTAATCTATCGTACAAAATTCGTAATAGCGTCTATACCGTGCTGAAATCAATAGAGATCTCTAATGAAACATATGAAGCTACTAAATAGAACACGTACTGACAGATGCACTAGGATAATAATTTAATCCGCTATACTCCTAACGTCTTCCTACACTAAAATATTCCACATATTTCTTTCTTTCAACTATTTTTACTTCAACGCATGCCAGCAAGCGAGTGCTGAACGTTGAACTGCATGAAATATCTACGCAATAGATTGGAATAGAAAGGAGTGGAGAAATTCCGTTGAATTGCCTACCACCTCGCTTTGAAGCAGAATAACGATAAAGTCAGACAAAGCATCAAGCTGTTTCGGTTCTCTCCTGGCACCGTATCAAGTTACGGGCACTCGCACTACAGAATACAAAAATCAACTTTTAGAAACCTTTCCTTGTTTTTTTGTGCGTATAAACATCAAGTGGAATTATTTTCTCGAATCATATATAATCAAGTATTTATATGCCTAGAACTTCATAGTGATATTATTCATTATTTTTTACATTTTTTACTTAACAACAAAGATCTAAAACCGTTTTTGGATAATATCATGTACTACCGTTCAATTTGTTGACCTTGTACAATGGCACGACGATTGAGAAAGTTCTCTCGATACCCTTGCTACCTTTAGAACTCAAACAATATGTATGCGCTAATTTTTTTCCAGAGAGATTTTTCGTTGTACCTGCATATCGGGGGAAATGCTTAAAAAGCCTGTTTACACCCAAACCAAATTTGCTTCTGCAATCTCTATAGCACTTAATTAGGTTTGAAATTAACATTAGTAAATTCACTGGAAGTGTCAATTCGAGTGAAAATAATATTTGGCTGTCGGCCCTTCGATTTAGCAACCAAAAACCAAACCTCAGCAACTTAGTTATTAGATTTCGTTATTCTTTTCTGAAACAAGACAGCCCAGCATGGAGCCAAAGCCCCAAGACAATGCACTCTACAGTGGGTAGGTGTTTGGAAAAGCAAAAAATCCTACGTCTTCAAAACTCGTTCAGCTGTCAGTCAATCACAGAAGATTTATAAAAAACTGCAAGATGTAAATTATTAGTCTGTTTCGGTAAAGGCATTCATCACTTCACCATTGTCATTACCAACTTAGGTTTTCATCTCTTCGTTGCCCAAGTTTGATCAGCTTTTACCGTACCTTACATATTTTATAATTTCACGGCTGTGTACCTTACGAGACCCAGTGTTGCTCCTAAATTCGGGACTTTGAAAAAGTTCCACAGAAAAGCTTCATTTTACCCTTTTATCTCAAACTGTAAATTGTAGTCAGAGAACGTTGAGTCAGGCTATGTTTGATTTCGAGTCAGAATTGAATTTATAAAAGTAAAGTTAGGTTAGGTCTGCCGAATTTAAGTATTTGAATCTCTCAAACTTATTCGAATTTGAAGTAAATTTTGTTTCGTTCGGGAGTTTTTAAGAGGGAAGTTTTTCACAATACACTATTTCGCAAAAAGTTAAATTCCAAACCTACACGCCAGCTTAAATTCGTTAATACTATGCAATAAATTAATAGATGAATGTGTAAATGTACTTGTTTTATGTATTTGGTATCTCACTTTACACTGAATATGTTCTTATCTATTTGCATTCGTCTTCCGTGAGAATCAGGCTAGCATTGCATAAAGTATCTACACGAGTCTCACACTGACATTGTTGTCAGGAAACGTTGTACAACTAATTGTAATTAGGCCGACATGGAAAGCATAAAACAAAGCTGTGTTGATTTATTACTCACAATAGTGTCAGCAAAATCCAAAGCACAATGCTCAGAGTGTTCTATTTTATCCAATTCCGACGAGATTGCAAAGATAATCCAAATGTTGCATTTGTTTGTGTGATGTACACATTCTAGAGACCTCAGCTGCATTTCCCTTGATTCCATATAACCTCTCAACGTAGCTAAATTAAGCTCACAAAATTCTTTTGAAGGTATATAGAAATAGGAAATCTTCTTCAAGACTACTTCGGTTTTACTAGTCGATAAAATGCACATATACCGATCATACCAGCACTCTGGGGAAGCACGTGAACAAAAAGTCAAATAACAAGACTGAAAAATCAAAAATTCAGCTGTAAAAGAAATTAACTAAATAGTATGGCAATTCGTCATTCAAAACTGAATTCGGCGTTTAAGATAATCAATAAGCAAATGTAGTAAAATTTCACAAGTTGGTTGCCCGAATACTCTTGGAAAAACAAGAAATTATAATTCGTCCACTTTAAAATAAGGAGAGTACTGATGATTTACCTGCATCAATCAGTGGTATTTGAGCATAAAAGTTATTGAAGAGATTCCATATGAGCACTCCGCTGCTCAGCTGAATTCCCCATACGAGAATGTGACACAGAAGAGCTGTGACCAGAACCACGTAGCCCCAGCCGCCTTCCGGATAGTAATGCTGTGTTATGGTGCTGCTGCTACTGGTTCCGGTTCCACTCCCACTAATCTGCTTATCCAATTGTTTCTCAGGTCTCACACGGTCGGATTTAGGCCGATTGTTATTATAATAAGATCCATTATCTCCAGTAACGAGGTGATGATGGTTTCGAAAATTTGGCATTTTTGCATTACTTGACAAATTCACGCCTGAACGCTTCCGGCTCTTTTTGAGCTTCATCTGCTGCTCATCAGGAAGACTCGAGAGCTCGTCATCGTCCTCCTGCCCAAACTGAAGGTTCGCATCATGCTCATTAATCACATTCCCCTCAATGTCAACCATGCCGCTGGGAAGGTCACTGGGTAGGCCTGTGCTGAACTCATCCTCGTAGTATGGCTCTGGATCGCAGCAGGCTCCTGGCTCCAGCCGATCATCCACACCCGAGTCTTTCAGTCGATCACTGCAACTGGTCGTGCTCGATTCATCAAAACACAACTGCTCGTTTCCCTCTTCATCCTGATTACTGGCACTGTGGTCGTAGCGGATGTCTGAGGACGAGGCTGAGAACGTGCGGCCGAGGGAAAATAACTTCCCGCCAGTTCGACTGCTCGCATGACCAAAGGTCCCTTTCCCCGATTTCACTTTGGGACAGTTGTGACCGTGGGAAGCCATTTTTAGATGTACGCAGAAATTTTAACACAATTCAGGAACAGTCACGAATTCACAATTCCTGTAGCATTCATATTGTATTTAAGTAGTTATGACCATTTTGAAAATTCAGCACACAACAAATGTACTTCTGAAATTTAGTTTATATAGCTTTTTAGCTTTCATTATAAAAAATTTCGTACAACGTTTAACATTATACTATTATTACGACAATATCTTACTCCTATTATTATGCACATACGCAAGCTCCATTGGTTATTTTCCAATTTGTATTTGGACAATTGTAGCATTTTTCGAGTATAAAGGACATTTTAGCCACGATCTGGGATCACTCTGGTCAACTATAACTTGGCTTATTTATAAAAGTCCTTTCTATTAATTTGTATTTAGTTGAACTTTCGACTGACGGGAAGGTAATAATTACACCACAAAAATAGCCTTAAAGTAATCACTATACACACAAGCAACATTTAGAATTTGGTAAACCATGATTCAAGTTTTGTCGAACTATTAAGCAATTTCACAATTTTTGGCTTGGGTTTTCGTGACAAGTCCGCAGAATTTGTTTATATTTTCAACACAGACAAAGGAAATTACGGGAAATTGTTTATACAATAGGAGTCAATGCCCAACTCATAATATGAAGCACGTGTATCACATTGTTCAAGAGGGCTCTGTGTTATGGAAATCCTGTATAAGACGCTGACATGGAGGAGGAACTTGTGGACACCGCACTAACTTCCATGAATACAGATTGAGAGCCCATTCTTTTAAATTCTAATTGACGAAGGGTTTGGGTTAGGAGAGAAATCAGAGGCTGTTGTGGGCTGTGCGGTGGGCTAGACAGAAATACTTCCCAACAAACTGCCTCCACTTGTCCTGAGCCTGATGAGAATCAGAAGATTTATATTCCGGTCAGGCACACAATACATAACACTTGAGCAGAAACGCCGATTCCGAGAGGAAGAGCAAATAGCACTGAATCTGAGGAACACATCTGCAATCCTATTTTGTTTTCCGGACTCCTGTGCCGATGCAAATAATTGTAGGCCGGGACAACAGGAAGAAGGTACGAACGTACGTAGGCCACGAAGCCTAATGCACAAGTTTGTTCAGCTCTCTTGCCTTTATATCCGAATATGTGCCTGATGCCTCAGTCCTTGTCGGCACTCGACTCTTAACGCTACATTTGGACTAACTCGGTCGTGCCCATTTATCTAGAAATCCTCAGTGCACCGAATAAAAAGGAAACTATTCATTCAAGGCAAAAAATATTGTATTTCTTTCCCTCTGTCCCTGCACAACAATAGCGAGAGCGTAATAACTATTATTCACACAACCACCCGAATAAACTTTTTTGGAACAACTGGAGCTGACACACTGCTTCCTCACAATTTTCCTTGACTCTTTGGCCTGGCATTAATACCAAAACTATATGAAACTATGAAACAATTTCAGTCCAAAAAGTTCCACAACATGTCAACGCTACGGATTTGGTTCCATGTGCAATTTTAATATGAACAGTTTCTTCTCGGTCTGTCTGTCCAAGCCAGACTACGTAGGTTAAAGGCTAAGAATTTTCTTTTGGTAAGAAAAGTTACTGCTCTGAAATACTAACTTTCTATTTTATAAACTAATGTCGTCAAAAAATTATTTGTAATTCGTTCGGGTGGCAAAATAGTTCCCTGAATAAAAAAATCCGGAGGAAATTTCCCTGGTACCCTAATAGCAAATTTAGGCTATGTTTGTCCATAAACACTTTAATTGGATAATCTTTATCCAGGGATCAGGGATCTCTTTTGTGGGAGAATTCTCTCGCAGGGACGTTTTCGAAGAACCAACTCGTCTGGAATTTACTAAATTATAGAGTACAAAACAAAATGCAAAATTTAGTGCACAGGAGGATAAGTTTATGACGAACCCTAAATCTGGAATAATTGTTTCATATAAAAATGAAAGAAGCGTTAACATAAAACCATGAAGACTTATATTATGTGATATTGGATATGCCTAGAAGAAATTCTGTGTCTCACGGAGGAAATTGACTGAACACCCGTCACATCACACACAGGAATACTTTTATATGTACTTAAGCTGGAAGGAGCCTACGCAGGACAGGACGAACTATTTATTTGACAAGACTTATTTTCTGATTCTGATAGAGACTACGTGGATGCTAAGAGCCTGAGCAATAAATGGAGTTTCCCAGAACCCTAGTCGGAGTTCGTAACTCAATCATGGATTCACTTTATAAAAATAATTTTTTAAAATATAGGTAGCATTATTCAAATCCGATTACAGTTCATCAGGCACTTCGGAAAACAACGTAAAGATTGCAGGCAGGGTTCACTTGATGGGAATTTCCTGGTGTTATTTTATAAAAACAGCGCAGAACAAAACGCTGAAGCTGAACGTGGCAATTATGTAACAAGGCAATGGAGTGGTTCCTTTCTCTCACAAGGTTCAAGTACGACTGAAGGGGATGAAAGATGAATGAATTCCGTTTAGTTTATGAATCTGATCGTGTGAGTCGAATTCAGGAAGAAGTAGTTAAAAAATGCGTGTAATTGGTAGGCAAGGCACATGATTACATGGTACGGTACATGCTACACGAAATCTAACGCTAACCATGTGTTTAAGCGGCTTCAAGCATTTGATTATAATTGGCTCAATAAACTCAAGAGCTGCAAGCATTATTCTAATTAATGTTGGGTCTATTCGTCCTTATGAACCCACAGAGGCACATTCCCAATAGTATTGTCTATAGTATGTCCAATCCAAAAAAGCATAACCGAATGAATATGCCTTTGACAAGCGTGATCGCTAAAATACAATAAATATGGATTCCTATTCAATTGCAAAATTTTAGAATAATGTTAAGGATTTTTGCTAGATTTTTAGAATTCTGTAAACACACACATACAATTTTGCATAAAGGTACATAGACAGTCTCTACTTGTTTTAAGTTAGGACGAAATTGGGGCAATGCAATCCTGTCGGGTCGTCCAAATCGTAAATCCCACTTTTCAAGACTGATCGCATGCAGCACAGATTTATTGCTAAATTTGTGAATAACATTGTCGGTAATTTATCTGTATGTGTTCACAGGCTTCCAGCTTATTTAAAATTGAATACTAAATACCCTGTCATAAAATTTAGACTGATCAATGCACAAGCACAATGCACTAACTGTTTAGTGTAATGCCAGTGCCCCAAAAACTTTCAGATGTTTCCACATTTCGGAGAACTCCAAGCGAAAAACCTAATGATTTTAGTTTCCCTGCACCCAGATAGCTGAATGAGCCTCTTTCTTTCATTACATGCCAACCAGAAGAGCAGACTATAAATTGTTGCCTGTGTAACAACATGGATTTGCAGAAATAGATCTTTTGAATTATACATCTGCTGATGCTGATCTACCGATTCTTCATGATTTCTGCATTCAAAGTTGAGAGTATGAGTAGGCACAGGTTATTTATTGGTACTTATGTTCTACATGGAACCATAACGAGGAGCAGCTCTAGTAAACTAAGCCTTGTTTCAGATAGAAGATAAGAAACTCCCCGGAGTCTTTTTCGTCTTGTGTCTGAATCTGAACTGAAGCCTGAAAATTCACTACTAAAGCCAGAACGTAGCCTGGGTATCCCCAACGTTTTACTACTGTACCGAATACATATGTAATAATTCTATAAGTGTAAAGTTATTTGCTCTCTCCACCAATAAATTATACTGTCGAACTTTTTCCGGGTTCTAAAATCTGGCTTGAGAATATTTTCATTTATTGACCGGAATATAAGGACTGGAATGCATGTACAGTACATTACACTCTGTGGCTGAGTAAGGCTTGGCAAAGGCTTGGCAATCGGCACATCATTAACTTTAGTAATTTATATCCTGCGTTGGGAATTAGGAATCTTGGGTATGCTTCACTTGATGCACACGAACATAATTCCTTTGTGCATGATGCCTACTCAGCCTGTATCTACGTTTTGTCAGCTAATAAAACAATGAGCGTGATTTCTCATTTCCCATTCCATATACGGCATAAATGCCCCCGCGTAACAGATAACAACGAAATAGGCTTCACTCAGAAGTCGATGCGAGGAAGATATAATCATGCTTCATTAGTTTGATAAATTGGTCTCCTGTCGTTCTTGCAGTTTCGATTGGAATGCACGGGGAAATTATACTATGAATTGGGGATGGGTACCTACCTATAGCTTACTTTGGAATATTGGAGCATACCCAATCTTACCATACTTACACTTTTAAAAATTGCAAATTCTGGAAATGTATGATCATTTCGGAAAATCATTAAGACTATAGTAAGTAAAGGTAATATCAAGGTAAACGCCGTGAACACCCACGGAAAACCATCTTGAAAAACATACATGGAGACGCAGGTTTATTTGTTTTAATTTTTTCCAAAACGATTTCAGCTAAAATTACACTAACTCCAGTATTGAAACGTCAAAGATTGTGTTTACCAGTGTTTACCAGTAGGCCATAACATAACCGCGCTATTTAGATTACGTTAGATTCTTCGGAAAATACAAAAAGTGAGTCCTTCATAGGTGTTTACTATAAGAGTGTCTAACCAGAACTGTTGAATATTTTCGTAATTATTCACCAGCGAAGAGATTTCAAAATAATTGGGTACAAACTATTTCGTATCAATGTTATGTATCATGGCGTTCAGAATTATTCTCAATACAGTTTAATTTAAATCTAAGATTGAAATCGGTACAGGTATTGTGATTCTTTCTTGTGCTATGCCTGAACTTAACCCTAGCGGGAGCACCTATCAAGTTTTACAGAACGAGATGCAAGATGGAATCGTATTATTTAATCTACATCGTTAACGTAGTATTTTATTATTTTTTTCATTTTATTACAAAATGATATAGTCATTACACAAAGGTTTCCCAGCAACTAATATGTTATAAATGTTTTTCGCCTGTTACAACTACAAAGTAATGCGATATGAAAAGGCAATTCAAAGAAGCAACAACGGTCCTTATCATTCCTGTGTCGAAATGTTCCAAGTTAGCCAGTAAAAACGTCAACAAATATACTGGTCTTTCTCCCTCACACGCCTTGGACGAAGTCTTTACGACCTTTTGGGAGTTTTATGAACTCGATCTCTTTCTTCATTGAATAGTAATAATACTCTCAAGAACGAGGTGCTGACATCCCTTATGGTTTTGTTGGCCTTGAGAAGTGGATTAATTGTGTGGCGAAATGGATAAGCAATTTTAATTGTTTCTGACCGTAAGTGAGTCCAAACTTATAGCTATCCGCTTAGCATTCAGTTGATACAATAGCTTTGCTATGGTGGAATAAAATCGTTAATGGTTAATAAAACCTCGTGTTCCATAATAAAAGTAAAACATTAAAAAATAGTATGTCCTTAACGAGAACCATTTCGGTTTTGTATTCAATGTCGGTGCTCTTCACGAACCACGAATTTTTGTCGTTCTTATTTAACAAATTTGCAGCAAAGCTATGATGAATGTGGTATGGTAACTAATGGATAAATGGCAATGATGCATACACCACAGAGTGAATTAGGTCGTTATATTTTAGGATTGAAAAGAATTGAGGAATTCAAGACTCAAAACCCCTTCCCATAACTAATGCATTTCTGTACACACAATCAATATTTAAGTATTCATATCACAGACACGAATTTGGGAAATCTAAGATCAAAGTACGGAAGAGATCGACTCTGAAGGAATATCGACTTGAAAAGATTAAAATGCTAATGAGCTGAGTTAACAATGAGAGTCACCGACTACTGCTTGGAATACTTAAGTTCATCTCAAACGAATAAATCTCTGAATCCTTCCGGTCGAAGCCAATTCATTCAGTCGTTAATTTGTTTTTACGAAAAAGTTTCTTGCGAAGATATTCACTCAAAAAAGTTCCCTTATATGATTAAAACACCTACTTTAGAAACAACATATACCTAATTTCACCATTATAAATTCAGTTAAAATTCAAAGACTCAATTTGACTTTTCGGGGAATTTTTCATGTGAGATTTTTAAGGGAATATTTTCGATGGAACTTTTTTCGCCAGGAACATTGTCATCCAGTTAATTGACGTTTGTTATTTATAAGTATCTTGGTAAACATATTTATATTACAAATGTGCAACCGACGTGTATTCAGTATTAGTACAGATGTAGAATGTATGAAAGTTTTTACGTTTGTGTTTACAATTAGGTATCTACGAGTCTATAGAGTTGTATTTATGCATAATCTTGAATATAATATTTTGATATAATAAAATAAAATACAAATCGAAGCCGTGTAATTGGCAACTATTTACCGCACTGTTGCTTACGCTTTCTGGTTGGGAAAGCTATTTCCAACTATAGAGCAGAAGGTAGTGCTAGTACAATAATATAGCCATTGTCCTTCAATACTAACAAGCCAGTTTGGCATCATCCGTGAGATTCAAATTAGTTTAGAGCTACAGAGTAGCGTATATATTTAATATAATGTGTCTCTTGTTCCCAGTCAAGGAAAGGTTATTAACACACAAGCAGAAAACAAGGTAAAATGGGAACAGGGTTCGGGTTAATTTAAATGAGTCTATTTCACTGCATCCAATTATAAGGCCAGGCCAGATGTAGCCAAAACCATAACTATGCCGATCTCGAACAGCCAAAACTTCGGAGAAAGTTACTTTCTCCAAGGATGAGACACATGAGACTTTCTCTCGTTGCAGAACTAAGCATATAGAAAACCCGTGCGGTGTGGTTTCCTGCTATCTGAGCATACTTTCACTTCCTGCATCCCACCACAAACTTCATTTCACAAAGAGTGAAGAAGAAAGTTTCAAAGCTACATTTAATTGTCAGAAAACAACACAAATTAGCCTGAACCACTAAGAGAAATACAAAATTATCATCCTGTCCCGGGTGAACCAAACAATAATTTGGTTTTTGTCGAATCAATTCTTTCACATGTAGGTACAATCAATGAAGATAAAAAGAAGAGATAAGCACGCCAAAATACCCACCATGGGTAAAGTTGCTAAACATGCATAGTAAAAGTCCATTGAGAGCTCTCTTTTGGGGTTTGTCGAAACTGCGTAACCTAAGATAACTGAAAGTAAAGTAATTTCTACTGAAATATTTCAGGCGAACTACATAAGTTGGCGTAAGTCTAAGTAAATCGAATCAATTAAACTTATTTTTAATGGGTGTTTAGATGTTTGCCAACTTTCTCCAAGCCGTATAATCAATGAAAGTGGGGTTTCAATGGGTGTTTGTTTACCTCTCCAGGCAGAATCAAAAGAAAACTGCCTTTTCATTGGGTGTTTACCATGCGTGTTTACCAACTTTCTCCTTAAAATTTTCTGAACTTTCTCCGAGTGTTTACCAACTTTCCTCATATGTGTTCCTGAACTTTTTAATGAAAACATACTTAAATATTCGTATTGCTTTAGTGTATTAAATAGTGTGTGTTTAATAGTAATTCACTCACTGGACAAAATCTTTACCTTACTGTTTCGAAAACAATATACCTATATTTAGAAGATACAGACCAGCGTCGAAGAGAGTCAGAGACATATTGAGCACTCTAGGTTTCTAAACCTGCATTTCCATTACGATTTACAAACCAGACAGCAGCACAGAGGGAATGGACTTGGACTCTGCGTATAACTTAGGTTTCGAGTCTAGAGATGGCAGCGAGAGGTTCGAGTATTCTTTGTTCATCAACTTCCTTTGCCAACAGCATTCTTGATCTGCTGAAATCGAGGTACGGCATTGTGCTCATGCTTATTCTGCACCTTTACTTTCCCTGTGTTCACCGTCCACCAAATGCATAAAGAACGCCGGATCTTTAAGCTTTGGGTTTCCTTTGCATTGTACGTGCATGCTGCCTCTCCACTATTGCTCTAAATATTCAGAAAGTTTCTATTGTATTTAGTTAAATGTAAGGCATATATGAAACGACTGACGCGCAAATGCATTTCGTTGTGTTTTTTATTCGAATTTCTTGTTATTTAAATGGTATTGGTTTAAACACAGAAATAATTGGTCTTTAATTCTCGCATATATTGATGTACGATGCTGGTACGGTAATGTTCCTTGGATCGTGGGTATGGGTTCGACTGTATTACAACAGTGCGCACTTTAATTACAAAACGCATCAGGAACTTAGAAATGCGTTAGATACAACTGGGGAATATTTTTTAAACAAGGTATACGAGTCTATGTATGTAGTATTACGTGAAAAAATAAAAGTTTCAAGCGTCAGGATTTGCGTGTCGTTTTCCTTAAAATCGAAGTTGAACAGAAATAATTGCCTCGAGGTGTTTCGGAGTGAATTTATGCACCTTGTATTTTACCAGAACACTTCGTACGTTAAGTATGCTCAAATAAAAATGATCCAACACCAATTTTGCATGCACTTAACATGCTCAACAGGCATATCTGAACACTACAAATTACAAACATGTATACCAAATTAGGAGTTATGAATGATTTAGTAGAGCAATAATTAAGCAGATGCAATTGAAGACTAATGATGGTAAGCCCAGAAGGTGACAGAGCTGTGGCTTGGAGCGAGCAGAACAACAGAGTAGGCGAGCAACGTGCAGCAGATGAGAAGAAAGATTGAAAATTGAAACTGTAATTCGAAGGCACAGGGACCTTGTTAAATGCTAATTCATAACATGAATTTGGCTGGACGGCTCCGTAATCGGTACGCTCATTAGACCCATAATAGTTTGGAGTTAAATGTCTGACCCAGCCCTGCCCCCGAGGAGAGCCAAATGATGGAATATCGACATACGAGCAGGTTTACCAAAAATGTAACTCCTAATCTTTCAAATTCAAACTCGAAGTTCAAGCTTTCCAGAATGTACACCTTATCAATTTCTTGAGCCTTACGCCGGTCGCAATACAAATATCTTTAAAAATCTGTTGTTGAATCATTAGATTATTGACAAAGTCAGCTTAAGTTCAGCACTTATTTACTTAATTACGAGTTCATAAGTTACACACCATGCACTGTGTGAACAAGGAAGTTTCGGAATTCAGCCACTGCTTAAGAAACTAATATTCACGACGAGAAAGTTGGACCCTTCCGCGTATAATTATACATAGGTAGTTGTGATTTAATAAGCGAGTCCAGGAATTTCTTCATTACTGTATTTATGATTTGTAGATATACAGTTTTGCATTTACATATTTTCGTATAGTTAGCATAACGAAACATGAAATAAATTAGCGGGTATTATCAATTACGGATATGCAGGCAGTAGGCAAAGTGCACGAATTGTTCGTGGACGTACGATGCTAAACGAATTCCACATTCCTCAGGCCCCTCATTATTATCTGTGAGCTTTATTTACCTGTGCTGAGTAAGGCGAAGTACAGAAGGCCGGTCGTCGTGTCTTTCATAATCATTATAGGCAGAAGGATATTATGTAGATATTTATGTATCTATTGTAGTCAGACTGCCAGGTATGGAATTTGGAATGGATGTTGGTTAATCAGGATGCGTATTTACTGCTTGTTTAAGCCGTATGTTCTGCCATGCTATTACATTATCTCAATCACAGTTCTCTGCGAACTGTATTTCGCATTTCAAAGCTAAATATTTTATATGTCCAAATGCTGCTGGGACAAGCTCCTTCCAGGCAATACTAAACAACAGAATCAATAATTAATGTCAATGTGAAATCAAAAGTCGTAAATCTGACAATGGAACCAGTAAATGTGTTTAATTGTAGAAATTATTCAATTTTGAAATGACAAGATAAGTAGTCCGGAACAAGACAACACTCTAAATACTTAGCTTGTCTGGTATTGCCGTGCTTTACATTGCTTGTGGATGCAATTCTAATTATAATCTCTTCTGTGGCTGCTGCTCTACGTTGTTTTATGCATAATATTCTTCTTCCATGCACTTCAACCCCGGGAGCCTTCACTCACAACAACGCAATGACTCAGGAAAGTATTTATTTTGATGGGTCGACAAACCCTGATGCACTATCCCCCTCGATTGAGTTATTCAATCAATTATTTTCACATAACACTCACTACTACTCGTACTGGTCTATGATCGTGTCCTATGACGCTGTGACGATGCAGGGTTACTCACAAACACTGTAGGTCAAATCAATCAATTTAATTCTCAACAAAAACCACATATGGAAACGACATATACACAGTAATAGTAATAGTACGGCGCGTGAAATTCGCCTATGCTGCTGGCCTGTGCATTTTGTCGACGACGAAATTATAAATACATTACGAGTATTTGTAGTACCACACGCAGACCATGCTTCAGTGCAAAGCACTGAACGGTGAATTCATCTTCAAGTTGATTTAAATACTACCGATGCGTTTTAATTTGCAATATTGAATTCTTCAAGTAATATTGGTCTAGTATTACATGGCAATTTTTGGGATAAATCATCAATTACCTACTTGTTTTAACTTAATACAGTACAAGTCACGAAGACGATTTTCTACATTGCAAATTGAACTAATCCGAAGATAACCAATCGGAAGCCAGACAAGATAGTTCGGACATACACGGAATCATGTTACTTGTTGTAGGTAGAATCTGAACCGAAGCTTGGAACTACTATAGGCTTTAGTTAAGAAATGCAGTTAGACATTATTGAAAGGAATTGAGAAATAAGCTATCAGTATCCCTCTCTATTTGGGTCTAGTCGGACTTTTCACTTTCACTTTCTCCCCAAAGCTGGAGAAAAAATGACGTAGCCCTTTGTTCGTTTTTCTAGAAAAGGAAGGAATGACACGGGAAAGGAAGACAACTCCGAACTGAGAAAGAGCTATAAAGCAAACTTTCACCGGAATCTCTTCCCAACGTTTACTTTATGGAGATAGTTGTTTGCGACAAAGTTTTTGTGTTCCATAGAAATAGGTGCATGAACTGGCTGGGAGTGGAGCTCTGGAGCGTTGGCTGAATTCCATTTCAGAGGGACCCAGGAATAGGCTTTGGACAATTTTCAAGCAAAGTCAGGAGTAAATAGCTTCCGGATCTCCCATCTTGCTACGCATAGTGCAAACATTATATTTAACAGCATGCCGATCGACAAATATAATTCTGGAGTCCTAACTTCACGTCTTTTGTCAAAATAAATAATAAGAGGAATAGTTTGGATCATCGGAAGACCAGTGCACAGAATTCAGTTCTAGATCAGATCAGCGCAGCAGACATACCGTATACACAGTATTTCATGATCATATCTATTTACCATAGTATTCATTTGTCTGCTTCATCTTACAAATTACATCGTACACTATACAGTACACAAAATGTACCTAGGTGCATTTCCGCATAAATCACGATATCTTTCATAGATAAGTTCTAAAAGTTTTTATCTTCGTCGGATATTCCGATGATTTGATATACCGCTTAACGTAAGATGAAATTAAATTTTAGTTTCTGTCATTTTCAAATTTAGCTCAGGTTGGGTTATCAATAATTTTTCTTGTAACTTTTGTGGATGCCAAATATCCTGAACAGCGAATCGATTGCTACTGCGTTACGGTTACGTGACGCGTGCTTGCGTACTTAAAATATTTTATAGCTTATCTTACGGGGGTGTTCTCTAAACTTGTCGGTAAACTTGAGTATTCTATGGAGATGGATGAAACACATTAGCGACAAAAGGCACATGGGTTGTAAATTCGGCAGTTAATCAGTAGGTTAATCATAGAAGACGCTCAGAACATTTTAAAGTATGATTCAGTTAGTCAGCCCATCCCTTCCCCAAACTTTCTCCATCAGAGTTTATGTTTGAGCCTGATTGAAATTGATAAAAATGTCTGGATTGAAGTGGAGAGCCGAAGCGTAGCTTTGACTTCCGATCTCCAGACTCAATGAAATGGAAAAGAAACGGACTTGTAGTCAAAGACTTTGGCTCTTTTATCTTTTCCGTAATTTACGTCAGAGGAAGATGACAACCGCAACTTTTATTCTTTTCCTGCTTTCTCTCCTCAAAGGCGTCTTTGACTTTCTCCAAATATCTTCTGACCTCAAATGAAAAGAACGGAAGGAAGTTGTCGACAGGCCAACTTTATGAGGCTCCATAAACTAGATCCGTAATTATAATATGAATGCGGGACTTTGAGTTGGAGTTAGGATTTTTAGAGTACATAAAACATTTTGAACAAACTTGCTCCATTTCCACAATTTTAATGGCGTGATTTGCGCAATAGGCTTAGCCCAAGCTCAAGTCAGAATGATATCTTTGTATCAATTCTTTCATACTTAATTCAATGTGACAATTTGCATTTTTTAAATCAATATTGATTAACTTTATAAGTTTGTATTTAAGTTCAGCATGTAAATATTTATTTGCCAATTTGGTTTGAAAAGAAAGTCTGGGTTGCCACCGGAGCTCAAATATTGCCACTTTCAGTTCCCAAGATGAAGTTTGCCAAATTGACCCATCTTGCAAACTGTACGTGTACACTGAGTAAACTTAAACGTAGAGCTTCACGTGTAGGTAAATACATCGAATTTCTCCATTGATGCCGCACAATATTGTAACTGTAACAT
>JAQFXY010000519.1:0-24627 GCA_034693865.1 Ceratophysella sigillata | reverse complement strand
TCCATACATACATACATACATACATCCAGACATCCATACATACATCCATACAAAGTAACGATTTTATGTAAATGGATATTTTAGAGGTGCTAAACTCACTAGGAGAATTTAAGAAACAGAGTTACCCGTTTCTGGCTTCTTGAAATCCAAACCTACAAGTAACCCTGGTGAGTGCACTCCTCCTGCATCACCCTGTACATACATTTGAGCCCATAGTGGCTAATTTAGTAGCCAGCCAGTATGGGCAAGTCTGGTTAGGTCTATGAAGGAAAGGCCTGCCTGCATATCCAGATCTGCTTCCGCTCCTCGGCCAGTTTGGCCACCAACATCCTCTCGTGTTCTGGTCAACATGTTCCCACTTGAGCACGAAGTCCCCTTTCCCAGTCATATTGAATTTCCAGCTTCCACCTGTACCCTTCCACTCTGGCCAAAGGGAGAAGGGGATTGGGCCATCAGGGACGCCTCGCTCGCACAACATGTACAAAAGTTTGGAAGAGGGAACATTAACATTATCATAAATCAAGTCCCAGTCCTCTCCCGTTTCATACCCGGCCAGACTCCTGAATAGGTTTTGGAAATTACTTACGACAACTTGTGACAAAATTTATTAGCTCATAAGATTTGCAAAGAGGCCCATTCTGAGCCTTACAAGACCGAGGAAATCTATATACAATACCAAAATGATTCACATTTTGTCTCATTCCACGCTAAATCTTTCCAAATCCAATACTTTACCTATACACTTTTTACCAATTTCAGCCAAGGCTCAGACGGCGGATTTCCCTACCTGCCTCTCCATTCCAACCAATACCCAGCCCGCCCATTAACTCAATCCCTCCAACTTTCTCTAATGCAGGCATTTAGCTCGCTTTCCTTACATCATTTCCTACCGACAAAGAGGCAGTGCGGTGCTCAAGAGAGGCAGCATATGCCTCCCACACGCAATCCACGTCTCTCACCTTCTCTGTCTCCACTATGGAAATAAGCTCCATTTCCATCCACAACCTGCTTCACGCTCATGCTAGTGACAAACTGGTTGAAGGAACTAGTGCCGATCTGCCGAATGCCGTTGGAACAGAGTATCGTGATAATCTGTTCAGGAACATGTTTATTCCACAGATTTGGGCTTGTTCTCCTCTTCTGTTCTGAACTGGGGAAAAACGTCTATATTTTTGGCCTGATATTTTGACATACAGATACATAGAACAGAACAATAGAAATTAAGCTAGTTTAAGGAATTGTTCCAGTGGTCAGGTTTCAAAGCTACGTGTGTATATGGTACAAGAGACTCAACAGCCCGCTCTGGTCCCTTCATCTAGCTCTGCATAAAAATTGAAAATCAATCCTGGACTGTGGTTTGAGTCAGACTGAGTGCTTCCACTGTACTGGACTGGTTGAGAGCCAGAGAGTCAAAGCTCCTGGTTCTATAAAAATTATCTCTTCCGAGTATCGGATTCTTGATTGAACCCTCTCTCCGCATCTAATCCGTGCCCATCTCCATCTCCTCAGATCCGGATTAGCCTCGGCCTGCCAGACTCTGAGCTGGGTGAGGACCTTGGGGTAGCTGGGTCCATAGCATGGCTCATAGCATGGCTCATAGCTTGGCCCATAGCTTGACTTTCAGTAGCTACCTCCTTGAGTGGACTATTCATCTAGCATCTTCACACTCCACTGCATTCTATGCTGATGATGCGTCGATAATTTACTCCGCACTCCTTCTATCCAGCCATGCAGCCGGATGTATCATCTGCACTTCTCTAATCCGCACAAAACTCACAAACCATGCCTTATTCTCAACTAATTATTAACCTCTTCTTGTCTTAGACCCAACTATTTACATTGTTCTCCTATTGCAGGCCTTTCAACCCTCCTTCCCGCACTCCCAACTGCCTCACACTCCAACTAGCCTAATTCCCATCCAATATATATCCCTGCCTCGCCTCACAAACTCCCTTCTTAACTTAGTGCTACACGACGGGCTATTCTGTTGACTGGAGTTTACACAACAGTTACATGCTGCTAATTGAATCTATCTCTTCATCTCCCTTCCATCCCACAAAATAGAGGGAACCACAAATATTGTACTTTCCATGATACACGAGTTGGAGGAATGGAGCTACAGCAAAATACTAAGGTACAATTATAAAGGCCTTATGGAAAAACCCAGTTGAGAACATGGATTGGAACCTATTCCCCGTAAACGCCTTGTCACTCATAATCCTGGAAGTACGTTCTTAATTGTTATTGCAATACATGTAGGAACACACACTTTAACCCGTGTCTACACACACTGTGTCTACAGCAGGAATAATCATTAGTTGCCTGAACCAAGTAGGAATTATTGTACTATGTAGTTGTGATATTATTTTCCTTTTACCTCCGACTCATGTATCCAACCATTCAATTATCAAAGTAATTTACTCTAACCTTCAAAATTGCCCAGTCTAACAGCTTAAGCAGGAATTAGCAGTAGCGTGGCTTGGTTAAATGCATGCTTTCTCCTGAATTCGTCCTTGCCTATTAAAACTAGGCTCTTTGGCAATTTTTTTCTCTTTGCCGTTTCACCTCTAGACAAACAGATTTTGCAACATAAGCCGCAAGGGAACTGATGCTCCGCTTACAAAGTATTAAGAATTATTATAATAAGTTAACAATATTTCCGGTTAAAATGACGTATCTGCTTTTCTAAAGTTCAAAAGGAAACAAAGATTTTACATGAAATATATTTTTTTAAATCGTAGAAGACATCTCTCTGTTTCTGGCTTTGGGCTTCTCTCTTCGATTCAACATATTGGCGTTAGCCGAAATCTCGTTATATATTTTGATAATTTTTCAAGCATCCGTTTGGCTCTTCTTTTTCTCTAGATCATCAAAACATGTCAATTTTACTCAACTATTGAACCTGCTAAACCCTATCATTCAATGCAATGTAGTTATAACCTTAAAAGCACGAGAATTACTACAAGTTGTCTGTATTACGGTAGGCATTAAAAAACAAGCAAAAAACCTCGACACTGTGTTTATGTGCTATCTACAAGTGTTGGTGGAGGATGGATGGGACTGCACTAGAACTAGAAGTTATATTGGGAAATAAATATTGTTTGGGACAGATAAAGGAGGCTTCATTGCACAATCTCGTCAACTGCAAATCACTTCTCATAGATTCCTCGAAGAGAATTGAGCCATAACAAAATGAGTGGATTGGGGTAAAAAATAGTATTTGGATAATGTCTCAATTTGCATTGGGCAGGAAATGTGGCTTCTTGAGTCGATTCTTGTCACACATCAGAACTCCATTCATGAAACCCAGGGAATCAGGAAAGATGCAAAATAATTGTTTCGCAGAGGCAGTTCAACTAATGCGAAAGCATATTGAGGTTTACCAGTCAAGTTTACGCTTATTTATGTGGCTTCTCAATTGTGTTCATCCGATCATGGTGGTGTACACAGAGAAGAAAAACCCTAGTAACAGCAAAACACGCTCGCACACCATCACACAGCTTAGCTCGCTTGACAAAGGAACTAAACTGGGCAAATACGACGGAACACATGGAGAAAGTTTGTAAATACCCGTGGTAAAACCCCATTGTGAGCATCCATGGTTAACACCCGTAGTAAGCACCCATGCTACAAATATAGAAAACTCACCCGATGTTTTTTAGGAAGCCTAACCTAAATTGAATTAAAATAATTTCACTGAAGCAGTTTCCAGGAACCTAGCCTAACTAGAATCAATGAAACTTGCTTTCATTAGGACTTTACCGGATTTTTGCGTGGGTAATTACAGCGTTATATTTGTAACTCACTTCAACCCACACAATATGAAAACCAACGGTTCGGTGCAGAAGTTTTCTGCTTGTTATTTTACTTCCCGCTGAGGCGGAGTGTGGAGCATAAGTCGTTGCCCAAGACGAGGAGCGAGGTAATAAATGGGGAAAGAGAAGCAAGGGCACGGAGCGTGTCAAACTTCAACGTGTGATAGCGTTATCACAACTCAATAACCTATGATTACGTTAGAGAGAAGAGCATTCAGGACTTCCCTGAAGCGGAACTCGTCGGTACCTCATGCACTCCTTTACCCAGGCTTACACAAAAACGTATTCTCAATTACGCTATAAAACACTTATTGTGATGTCAGACGGAGAGTGTTGTACTGATTTGTTTTTCCCAAAAGTGTCAATGCTATCAATATGCCCAGCAGCAGAACCACAATCCCAATTTCCAATCGGATTCCAACATACACACCCCATTTACTTCGCACAAATCATGGTTCGCACTGCTCACCGAGGGTAATGAGGTTCGGCATCCGTGAGAAGCAGTAAGCGGCTAGGCTGGGCCAGTGCTTGGGAAAAGGTTTGATAGGCCGGAGTGTGACAGCATAGCAGAGGCAAGAGGAGCGGGGAAAGTCAGACAGGAGAAGAAAGAAAAACATCCCATGGCTTTGAGTCGAAACATGTAGGTGTAGGTAGACAAGCAGTTTGTTCCAATGAGTCTGTACTTTAGTGGCTCTGTATAAACAGAGCATTCCTTGCTAAACAACTGGGAACTCCTGTATAATTATAATGTTGCCTTTGTGCAGGGGGAAGTTTATTGTTGGTTGTTTATGGGGAAACAAACAAGAAGTTAGATAAGCTCCGGAATGCAGCTCCACATCACACCCATCTACTTTCCTTAATGAAAATTCATGACTTTTCTTCAAGTCCTTCCCAGCCAATATCACTTCTGCCCAGTCAAGATGGATGTACTGATACAGAAGCGGTGCTTAGGCGGAGGTTACCGCCGCTCAAATCCCTACTAATGCTTTGATCCAATTAGCATATCCCATTAACCTAGCGAGCGCCGAGGCCCAGAGTCGTAATTTTGCAATTAGCGGAGGCAGGCAGGCCTTCCTGTTTTCCTCGCAGACACATGATGGGATAATACACCTTTCATTTCCGGTTTGTGTGTTGAGCAGGGCTTGTGGGAGGCAGGCTGAGACGGGGCTTGGGCATATTGGGGCTCCCTCGGATTTGTGATGCATGAAGAACGAGGAGCAGGAGAGTTTGATGCTCGTCAATTGAGTTGGAAATGGGCTGGGAAGTGAGTGGAGTCATTAAGTGGATCCGAGCTAACGGGTCAACATGACATATCCATGTAAATGTCAAAGTAGATAAACAATGCAAGATGGAACAATAGACAAGAACCTGTCCAATCTGACATTAAGCCATATTGAGGCATTACCAGGCATTACGAGACTCCTCATGTAATTTCCGACTACCTCCTCGATTGACGTTCTCCTGAGGCAGGCAGACGGCCAGGCCTGGGCCGGGACTATGGGTTGGGTGAAAGGAGGGAGAGTTATGGTTATGGTATGAGGACTCCTTTGAAATGGGAGCGAGTGAAAGTGCCTGGATGGGACTTTTAGAGAGAACAAATACAAAACACGAACTTTGATCGTCGATATTTGGAGGAGAGATGAAGAACTTATAGAGTCCAATTTGACAGAATCTTATGTCTTCTGCTGCTTCAGCACTCGCCCGCTCTATAGCCTATACGCCCCACAATCCGCCTGTCAGATACCAAATGTATGAATCTGCAACTCTGGAATAATATATTTATTACATCAGTAAAACATGCATCAAATACAGGACAAAAAGGCACAAGGTAGGTTCTATTCAGGACGGAATTGACATAACTCCCTAGCCAGATGAAGTCCGGGTCTCGGCATGATAGGAAGACGCTGATGTAGAGCCGGGCGGAAATGGGCAACCAGTCTCCAGACGCCGACCACCGTCTTCCCAACCAACAACTCGCCCTTTTCACTCTCTCCAATCTTATTCATATCTCAAGAGGAATTGGACTTAGCATACATGAGTCATGACCCGTCTCCCGGCCTTTCTCTCAATATCAAGACAAATGAACCAGGTGATCCAGCCAAATAAACCCTTTCCACCAGGCACAATAGCACTTCCCGTCTCAGCTCAAATCCTATCCACCTCTGCAATGGGCGGATCAGTAGCGACGCTTTCTTCAACATTCTCAGGTCCCAGCCACAGGGACGGAGCTTTAGGGCATAACTTAACTAGGCAGCTCTGTATTAAATCTACGAGTACATAAACGCATTTGGCATTTTCTTTTTGTATCGATTTTATCCCTAGTTTTAGCATATTTCGCAAATTCAGGTCTCGTTAAAAGAATCGAAAATTTGTACAATTTAATGATTGACTTGTAAGCGCGAAACAGCCTATAGTATTATGGTCCTTGGTGAAAATCACAACACCATAAACCGCGACACTATGTTGGAAATGTGGATTTAAAACCTTACCCAGCCTTAGCCCTGTTTAATCAAGGGGCGATCTATTCAGAAAACATAACCTTAACACGTATTAAACCAACTTTTATTGTCAGGGCTTCTACCGGCTCCCTTATCGTAGTCTCTGATCCCTGAATCCCTAAAATCGGTCTTACCCAGACCAGTGATTATGACAAAAATCTTCCCATTTCTCGCCTCATTACGCCCATTGACTAGGTTCATGCCCTGATCTGCAGACATGTCACTCAGCCTCCGCCATGATCTGACAAGGCTGGATCGTTCTGATGAGGCATAATTGGAATTAAAAGGCGAGCCCAGAGAGCGGATCGTCTTATTGAGTCCAAGCTTGGGGAATCCGGTCATGGGCCTAAAGAGGAAGTTACACACTTGTGTTTGTGTGTTGGGAAGAGATGATAAAGTGGCTTTCTCTGATTAATGGGAAGCCTCACGCTGGTAACGCCAGCTTAATTCGAGGCATATCTCTGTTGTTGCATGGACCACACCTTGAATTTCTTTCCCCTCATGCCGATCACTTATGCACAAAAGCCGTCTTCACTCCTCTCAACTCAATAAATTTCCTCAATGCCGCTTTCCATCCATTCCCTTTATATCCTATCGATCATCTCCAAAAGTATTACAGGCCCACCAGAAATATAGAGCATGCTAATACGGATAGCGTACAGAAGAACTCTCGTAAACACTCCTAAGGGTGAAGGAGTTCAGTTACGTTAGTTCACAAGAGCCACTCTATCCATACATACACAGAAAGGAAATCAGGGCTTCTCAAACGGAGCTTTTTGATATACACAGAGTTCCGAGTTAATAAGGCCCGTGCAATCTAATGGGAGATCGCTGCTCTCCAAGAAATATAGACATGCTTGACATTTGACAATAGTACACACAATAGGGAAGAAAGGCAAGATCTTAGTCAGCCTACGTGGACCAAATCGAGTGTAACGAAGAGCTAATCATCCTCTCTCAAATTCCGATTTGGAACTCAGGGAAACGAGAAGAAATACTATTGTTATTTCGTCACACGTGATGAAAGATTCAGGAGCTCTGATATGAAACCTTTTGTTTTTCACGGAAACGGCCAAAATCAAACCAAAAATTTCCCTACAAAAAATTCTCTCCCAAATTCTATGTATAGCTTTTAAACTCAAAACATAAATTACGAATAAGCTATAAGTTCAGGTCGTGGCATTAGGCTGAATATCTAATAGTAAGCTAGGTAAGGTTTACCAAAACTATTGAAATTTGACAAACTTATTGTACACAACTGTTTCGTGTACTAATTTTCTTAGAATCATGTCGCGTAGAAATGTGGAACGGATGGAAGCAGCAGAAGCGGCTCCTTGTAATTGCAGTATTTTCCTAATGTTGGAAAAGAAAGGATGCGCCTAGGTGAGGCGGAATGTTTGGACGAGAGGCTTTTGGATTTTTGGGTTGGCACGCAAGGGATTGATAAATATGAAATAAATGCGCGTTTGGAGAATGACGAGAGAACCACCTTCTCGGGTCAAGATTGGGAAAGATTTTGTAATAATAAGGAGTGGAAGAGCTGAGGCATGAAATGATGGGAAAGGAGTAGTACACATGCATGCATAAATACTTGGTGTGCATGGCGTGAGCTATTGGCACACACACACACACACAAACTAATAACAAACAGCATTCCCATTAAATCCCACACCTTCCTTCACACATTACACCCATTCCAAAAAATTGGAACAATCAGCTCAATTTTTACCATGTAATAGCCTATTTGTCGCTCAGGCTCACCTCACACACCCTTTTCCCTGTCTCTACCCTAATAGCTCCCAATCTATACATACACAGTCCGACTGCATAATAACAAAAAATAACCGACTCGGATTATTGCTAAGAGACATGCGAAAGATATTCATACGTCACCCTCAAATCTTACACGCCCGATATTCTACACGGAAAAATTTAGTACTTATTTGGGTTCCACAGCTAGCAATGTGTATTAGATGCTCCCTCTTTCCCACTGAATACAAAGGACGCCATAAAGTACAAATACAAGAGTCTCGTTACATGGTTAAAAACAGCCGAATAACTAAACAATAGTAATTGCTACAAATGCTCGTATGTCTGTAGCTCCTACTGTTTTGATCCGTTTAATCACTTTTCTCTTTTTGTGTTGTCGTCGTCCTTATGACTTAGCTCATATTGGTTTGGCTCTTGTGTCGTGCTGACAGGAACGAATATGCTATCCTTGGATATGTTGTTTGGTAAACAAGGTAACTTCAAGGTTAAATGCATGAAATTCGGTCAATTGACAATATATACCCATGCTTCATGCTTCTGTCCCAGGCTCATGCTTTGCACTGATTGGTGGGTTGGTAGTGCGGTGGAGAAAGAATGGGAAGGTGGAGTGGTGCTAGGGACTGTTTATTATTTGTCTGTAATTTTCTTGTTTTGCGAGAGTTTGGTTTTAGGAATTGGGAGTCCAAGGAGAGGGACCTATTGTTGACAATGACATAATGGAGGAAAGAGAGAAGTGTGAGGGAGAAGCTCAAATGGATTTTTGGAGTCGGGAATGAGAGAGAGTGCTTGTTTACTCTTTCATATCGTAATACATTAGGATATGACGTGCAAATTGTAAATAGGTATTTAGTAGCGAGGAGTAGATAGAGAGAGATAGACGGTTCAGAAAAGTGACACGACAACGAAACAAAACGACAAGACAAACTGACTAGAAAACCTGACTAAGGCAGCTACAGAGCAGAAGGCCAGCAGGAGCTTCCGTCGTCCGTGTAAAATATATTCAGATATACGGGTTGTGCGTTTTATATTTTTTATTCTTCTGCTTGGTTTCAGACCCTTAAAATGGATGAGCTCCACGTTTTCTGCCCGATCCTTATCACAGTTTTGTCAAAATCATTGTGACATTCATATAATTTTATGTCTGCTTGCATATTTCAAAAAATTTACACGTTTTGATACTCGTAATTAAGACGCGAAACGGCTCGGGTATTTGGGTGCCTCGACCCGACCCGAAATGTATCGGGTAATTTTTTTTTAGACGACCTACCCGTTATATCGGTCGGGTGATGTCCAACAACTCGACGCGATTGTAAGCCCTACACTTTAATATCTAATGTGATGAGCTCCGCTCGGTCCTAATCCCCACTTTGTTCATAAACCGTGCCAAGCGTGACAGACAGAGAGTCAGATAATATTTTGCCATAAGCCCATTCTGGTGTAAAATTGAATGGACAGGACAAGTAAACATCAACGAGAGAGTACAGATGGTTCATTATTCCCTCGTCTACCTCTCACAAACTTCCAATCCAAATAAAAATCCCAAAACGACTGTCCCACACACTACTCACTCTGTAACCATCCAACCGAGTCTGATTAGCAGAAACAGACGGGAATTACATATGCTATAATGTAATACCTAATTGAATATGGATGGATGGAGGGTGGCCGTATATGGAACCTGCGAATGTATTGACGGAGAATTCCAAGGTTTGAACTAAATATTTATAGAAGAAAACCACACTAGGTACAGGTACCATTATTGGTAGTGTATTATAATAGTGTTTAATGAGATTATCCTGCCCAATCAGTTGATCATAATTAACATTGCAATACTTATAATCGAATACTTTGAACAGCAATTTCATATAACTAACTAAACTAGCTAACGGTTTCGTGGAGCGCTTGCCACGCGTTTAAAAATATAGATTTTTACGAAATATCATTTGTGTGGACTATTTGGAGAATGTGTAAGGGAACGATGGGTTATATTACCTATGCCACATATTTCTATGATATTCATGAGTAATGCTAGATTTCTTTCCAAATCTTGGACGGACGTCTCCGGGTCTGACTATTTCCTAATCCAAAATCCAAAATATTGTCCCGGTTGAATAAGTTTTATAAAGTGCAACCAACGCAATCCTGTCGTCGTTTTATTTGAGAGCATTTGGATACACGCATAGGGTACGCAGATTGCAGTGATTGGACAAGTAATTATGTTGTAATTAACCCTGAACCTCTGTGGGATTGATAGGTAACCTCAGTGAGTGTATGAACTGAGAATAAGAACATGATTATCAGTTGTTTATCCCATGTGCGGTCTGGAGTGAAAATGCATTAAATCCTAGTCGCTTTCCCCAATAATTGTGTCTTCTCAGAATCCGAGTCCCAGCTCGCCCACAGAAGAGCCTTGCACTCTGAAGCCAAAGGAAGTGAGAAGGGAGAAAGGGAAAAATGACAATTCTGCATCTTTGTTTGAGTCTCGAGAGAGACGGAGTGAGTCCATAAAGCGGGGCTACCTATATTTATAGACTGGCGATAGAGATCGAAGAGACAGGATTGAGATTCTTTGTCTCAGGTTAAAAATCGGAGAAGAAGCTGGAGCTCGGGGAGGAAAAGAGATACAAAGTGTAGCCGACGGAGGCTTTGGTGGAGAACTGGGCCTAGTGGACCTCGTCCAGATTATCCTGGGTCCAGTTTAGTGGTATCTTTATTGTCTCTCAGTCTCTTCCCTTCCCTCTTATTTTTCTTGCAAAATCAGCAAACAATATTTTGTTAGGCCAGAGCCCAACTCCGAGTCTCCCTAATGGAGACGAGTCCGCTCTGCCCATTGACACATTAGCCACTGCTCTCTATGTATGTACAAAGGTCTCTCTGTATGTATGTATCTACGTAGTACATACATAGATACTAGGACTTACCTTCTTGGTGCGGGAGCTGACGACGGAGAAAGCAGGAGCAGGGCTCGAGGCCACTTTTGGCCCGCAAAACAACAATCAAGTCCCTCGAGTCGGCGGAGCAGCAGGAGGTAGGAGAAAATACGACTTTTGAGTTTAGGTTTTTAATTGCCTGAAAAGAATCGATCCTTTGTCCTAATCTTGGAGTGATAACATTTTATTGACATGCACGGTCTACCCGATCCTTCCAAAACTTTAATCTCCTCTCCCCGCACTCCACGCACTCCAGCAGTAGTAGTCCACGCTAGACTCTACCTACATATATCACTCTCTATCTCCTGGCTCCTATTTTTGCAAACTAAGGCCAATAGTAAAAATAATAATGCCCACTGCCTTGCTTACATTATTATCTCATAAAGGCTCGAGCACAAGGCCCTCTAACCATTATTCCTCACTGCGTACACAGAAAATAGTAGATTGACTCCGGCTATAGGCACAGCCTACTGTTCCTGTTGTTCCCACTCGAAGCACATTATTGACAAACAGAGACCAGATGGATAACTAAGACAAAGTGGGGAAAAATGTTTATTAAAATAAAATAGAACAGAAGTGTGGTGAAGTGCCGCATATTATGTGGCCCGGATTTGCATACCCGCAGCTCGGAAGCTCATGAGCATTGCTTGTTTGCTGGTTCTGGGATGACGGTGATGATGGCCTACGCTCCTAGCTCCATATCCAATCGACCTTACTTCCAAATGAACCAAGTGTCTCTTCAAGTTCTCAACTTTTGCATATTATAAATATTTTATATCTATTTATTTCAACATTCGCTTGAGAATAATTCCCAATAAGTCATTGGGTGTCCAGGGCTCTCACATTCATGTACGTATGCATAGATTACACCAGCTTGATTGACAGGTCGGTGTAACGGGGCAGGAGTGTACCTGACGCTACAAGGAGATCTGGATCAGGGAGCAGAGCAAATTCATCAGCTCTGAACTAATTCAAAAATGTAAAACCTCTGAGGTGAGAGAGAGTTAATCAAGTCACTAGAATTATAAGTCGAAATTTCATGGCCAGAGTCCTTGTCCGCTCGATCCCTCCTGCTGCAGTGGAAAGCTCATGACTCGCTATCGCTATATTCAAGCGTAGCTTTGCTCTACGCTCTACTAAGATGCATGCACTTTCCCGTCTTCACTGCATTCGACTCAAACCCCGTAGCACCTTCAAAAGACAAGAGCCTGGCATGTGTGCCAAATGTTGCAATCGTTCCAATGGAATTGCGCGAAGGAAACGGAATAAAATCGATTATCAATCAATTGGAAGGACAAAATAATTGAAGAATAACAACATCGTTTATTTGGAATCACTCGGGATTGGATTTGCATCTTGCGAAACGAAATTAACTGGTGAACCGAGAGGGAGAATGCGTGTTATTTTGTTCCCGCTAGTCACCATCACTCCAGTATATTACATACAATCATTATTTCACATGCAAACACAGATACCTTGCTTCAAATTATGAGTTGTTTTTATAAACTAAACAACGACAACAGTCGATGATTCAGGAAGATACACAATCATTAGCTTGTCATTGTCAGCCAGAAAAGTTAAACAATAAGCATTCGTAACTTCGCTATTGAGATAATGCAAAAGAAGGCCTAACCTTCTGATACAATTCTAATTCTAGTTTGAAGAAACGATAAACAATTCAGAAACTAGAACCCTTATAATCTCTAATCTTCTCAACCATTTACCATATCTTACAGTATAGGTATGTGCAAAATATATTAATACGAATCTTGTGTGATGCAATTTTAGGAATGACTTGAGAAAGTTTGACTTGTATTTGTAGTTCCCTCTTTCAGTGTCAATAAATTCGTCGAACTCGCATCAAATTACTTCGATTCGTTGAATATTTCATTTATTACAAAAACTGAGTTATCTTCATGTTGATTTGTATCTACGAGAATAGCATATTTTACACATATCTTTCTTACAATTCCCAATTCTTGCAATGCAATGCACTTTGAAGGTACTTTGAAGTTAGGAAATAGTCATATATCTTAACCAGCAGTATGTAATATATGCAATACAACTCCATACCATACCAGCAGCAGATTTAACTGACATTCTAATCAGGATTAGGAATAGGAGCACGCTATTGTCATGAAAATTGTATTCAATTCAGTAAACGCTATGCTTGGCTTCTAAGTGAGGAACTACTTGCTGTAAAAATATTATATTAAGGTACCTACCCATATAATTAATTAGAATTGTAAGAGCATATCACAAATTGCATGCCTGGCCTCGTATTTGTTGTAAACGACAAGTATATTCTTAGGAAGACAATTACCGTTACCATGAAAGTATGCTCGCTGCATTTTCTTGTAAACTTTTCAGAGCAAAGAAACATTCAAATTTCATAGTTTCGGATTTTGATTTATTTGATATTATCGGATCCAATAATAATAGTGTTACGGCATATTAAGTTTATCAGAGTATTTAAAAAGTTTTTCTCTATTTCAATGGATGGGATGTTGTTTGTCAACTGAGTACACTAGCATTGCAGATATTCAATGCATGCTGCAATATATTCAAACCCACATCCTCGTGGGTCGAAAGGTAAACGACTTTGGCATGACCTTCAAAAGAGCTATTAAATGTATTATATTGCTGTTTCTCTTATCTCGGCTCTTCACGAAGTATTCTGATTCTGAACCTGACCTGAGCTGAGAAAGCTCTGGGATCTAAATTCTGAAGTACGGAAGGCAGAGAAAATCATGCTTGTGCGGCTTCTACTAGGGACTTCGGATAAAGTTATGAGTACCTACCTACATGAGTTGAGAATGGAAGAAGGTTTGAACTCTTTGACCTCGTTTTGACCTTTGATCAGGATGGTACATGGGAAACGAGCGTGAACAGGACAAGCAATTTAGAGTCATAAATAATTAGGCCAATTATTCATTGCAATTATGCGGGCGCAACACGATCCGAGATCCGGTGGAAAGTCGTGTTTCCATAAGGTCAATTGGTAGTGTATCTACATAGATGTTAGGTTAGGTTTCACGAAAATACACAATTATGTTTGTAAGCGTCGCAATCATCCTAACAAAAGTCGGAACACAAAAGGCTGGAAAAAGGAAATGCATTTTACCGGACGGACGGCAGAAGTTTAGCTTATAAAGTCGTATGTCGTATCGGTGGAAACCCGAGTATACTGCCATCTGTTCGTCATTTGTGTTAGCCTTCTTCGAACCCTCCAAACTCAAACCCATGCAGACCATTATTATATTCACCAATTACCAGGACCAGGAACAAAGAAACCACTGACCTGCTGGCTGGACACTGACAACTGACGACCCGCCGTTGTTGACCATTGACCGTCGCCGGCAACTGTCAACCGTTGATCTTCACTGTAATTGTTTTTATACAACACGATAAAATCAAGCTGCCACCTATGATGACATAAGTACTGAATCATCGCCACACATTCTCATCATTTGTTCTTGACAATTAATCATGGTGGTAAGCAATAAGCAATCTTCTTTTCTTTTTTGTGTTTGTTATTCATTTGAACCTATATGTATAATATAAGTACTGGCAATGTCAAGAGTCAGACTTGACAGTTGACAGTACAAAGCTGGAGTGGTTTATTGTAACAGCTGGCAGCTATGTTCTGGCTGCCCAAGATTCAGTCTCACTCAAGTACTGATGACTGATGACTGAACACTCAACCTATGACATATATGAGCTGGTGCTAGCGGTAGGAGAGCCTGTCACTGTTGTGTCCGGGCTTGATCGGAAACACGAAGCACTAACGGGCGCCAAACGAATCATTGCCTAGTACGGATCTGTGTCTGCGTAGCTGAAGCTGAACGCTGAACTGATTACAGCTTGTATGAAAATAAATACTACGGCTGTGTTTCGAACCCGTAAATACTGAATTAAGATAAAACTACCAATCAGAACCAGAACAAAAACCTTTTGTTTATTGTTTGAAATTCTCGTATATTTAACACAAAGCGGGGTTGCTTTCCAAATCCCAAATCACCAGTGACCACAATTTCCAGGTGTATTTCCGGGTGCCAGGCGGAAGGCTGAATTTCTTTGGTCTTTGACGTTGTTCTTGATTTATCCATGAATTTGACATTACGCTTAGATCAGGTTTCGATTAAATATGAAAGTGCAGATGCAATATTATGATTATAACCTTTAAGGATTTGTTACCACATTTGTTTGTATATTGTTAAATGCTCAGTTCTCGTTTTCTGTTTACCAACATCCGCGAGTTATTTCATTTGGGCCATAGGGTTGATCCGTAACCTGCCTGTGTTTAGTCGCATGTTGTCTGTCTCAGGTATTTTCGAGTTTGCCATTTGAGCAGTGTATATTTTGCTTTTTAATGTGTAATTACTCAGTCGAAACTCGTTCGTTTTTGTTTCGCTTGGACAATGGGTGTAGCTGAGCACTAATCTATTGAATTATCTTAATGTTTTGCAGAAATTTAGTTTGGAGATCTGTGCCCGGTTGGAGAATATAAAGGAGTTTTATGTCAGCCCAACTGATGAGGACGTGAGGTGGTACATGAAGGTTCACTGCTCGGGTTGTGGCGAGGTTGTCGGGAAGAAAGACGATCACTGGGTCTATTTGGACGGCGAAGTTCATAAAACTCAGAATGGACAAAGTGCTAATTTTGTTACCAAATGTAAATCTTGTAAACGTGAAATGACAATGCAACTTCTACAGAATACATTAAAACCATACAAATTCGATGATGATCACCCGGATGGAAGGTTTCAAGAAGGTGAGTCGTGTGTTTGGTAATAAATCAGCTACCGATGGAAACTAGAATTAGAGGAAAGTTTGAGCTCCATTTTAGGTTATAGTATAATGTTTAGACCCTACTAATTTTGGAATTCTTTGACTGTAGTGATTCAATTTGAAGCACGCGGCGTTGAACCCACGGAATACGACTTACGAGCGGGATGGAGTGCTAAAGCGGAGAACTCTACGAGTTGTTTTCAAAATCTGGAGTTTATGCCTGGAGAGGATAGCTGGGTGGAGTACGATGATAAAGCAGGCGAACCAGTTGGAATTTATGATCTTCAATCTCGTTTTGTAAAAATATGAGAAATTAAATGTCCCTGCTCGGTGGTTTCTAAATAAAATACTACTGGAAGAACTGTACCAAGTAAGAATTTGTCAATTTATTTAACTGATAATATGAATACGAAGGCAAATATGTGTGGTGGATTTGTTTTGTACTGAAGCACGGAACTTTTGATGTTAAACTCTATATGGCTCAGTTCAAAACCTACTCAGGTAGCTAGCTGAGAGTAATTAAAAATTAAATGCATCGCGTATTTAATTTTTATACACGTTGCTGATTAGACGATTCCTTGACAATAAGGTTCTCCCAGCACAGCATTACTTTCATTAAACTTTCATAGTGACGCAAAAAACAATATTATCCATTAATTAAACCCCATACCGATACAGTTAACGCTGGAAAATAACTGGGAAGATTCTCCCCATTACAAATATTGCCATTTTCCACCCAAAGTAGATAAGTACCTCTCATGGTAAATATTGATCAGCCTGAAATGCGGCTTGATCCTAATTCCCATTCATTTTCCTTTTCATCCTGTGGTACTTTCAGATAAGTGGAAAATCCGTTTTATGAAATTACTTGAATTATGTAATGATAAAAGTACCTAATAGGAATAACAATACTAGGCATATAATAATGGTTACTTATGTCTGAAGGTGAAGGTAATTACTGTTTCTAGTACTTGCTGATCCAAGCGGATGGTTTATATTGCAAAATATTCCAATTAGGTGAAAAACAAGTGGTCCACGCAAGGCCATAAATAATACGGGGTGGAGATGATTTTTTCCAAAATCAATTGGAATTGGAGATTCGTGAACTGCTCTACAGTTCATACATTACATGTCACGTACACGTTGTTAGTGTATTCGAGTTTATTTTTTATCCTCGAGTTCTGTTTTTGTGCTTCTAGCTTTCTATGTTCCATTGTTCCATCCATTATTATTTTATCGGTAACCGCATTAATGGTTCTGCGTAATTTGAGTTACTGGTATTTTAAACATCTATTACTTCTAACGCAAGGTTGGAATTCTAGAGGAAGTACACTAATTATTGTCTTATGAACAAGGTGATATGTATCGTATAATACTAATTCTAAGGGTGGACAATTTAACGACCTTTGTATTAATAATGTTTGGCTAGAGATTGAGCAGAGACTAATACAGCACAATTAGCATTCCAATTAACGACTAACGATGAACGACACGGAAAAGAATGATGAGCCTTTTCTACATTTTCTTGGTAATGGCTAATGGCTATCGAACCTTCATCTCTGTTGAAAGTCCACGGACGTAATGCCAGTAATTACCATGGACTAGACTAGACGAATTACAATTGCGTAATACAAGGTATATACCGTCTATCGTGCATTGCATATTGCATGCATGATAAGCAATACTGCAAAATGCAAATTCAAGTCTACCAGAAATATTAAATACCTATTTATATACAGTGCGTTGTTGAGATGTTTCATACTCTCATTCCAATACCCTAACTTGCTGTTTGACCTTCCCCAGAAAAGTCGAGCACCTTTCTTATCGAAAGAATTAAAAAGCCTCCAAAAATGTAGCTTACGATTATTGAAGTCATTCGGCGAATCACAGAGATTCTTAAAACAATATCCAGTTCACTTAGGCCTCCTAGCTCATTTAAAACTAGGTTGAGAAACTAATCATATTTAACCGACCTTGCCAAAAAAATAAATGTTGTTTCACGCTAACTTGATTCTACAAGAATGACTTTCTACGTAAGTATTCAATGGTTGTCTCAGAAATGCAGGACGATTATGCCTTGTTTCTAGTTTCTCATACATTGATTTTCAGACATGAATCAGGGAGTACTAAACAGCAGTCTGAAATTCGGATTGGAGTGGGCATCAAGCTCCGCTGCTGATCTTGCGCGCAATTTTACATGTTATTTTGCACTTATTTACGTAAATTCGGAAGTGCTCTTTTTGAAAAATATTTGAACGTTCTACTACACATAATTTACAATGCAATACAAGACGAAAAAACAATTCCCATATCTGGTGTCCGATTTTAGTATAAAAAGGGTTAGAAGTCTTTTGCGTAGGACAACAACGCCATTGTTCAAGCTAATTACCAACACCAACCAATACATGTTTAAAAACGTGCACGTTTATTATAAATAGCTTTGCACAGTATTACGAGCACAAGTAAATACTACGGCTACAAAATTACGATCAATTTCTTTGCAAGCGTAAAACTTGCATGTATTCTGTAGTCTTTCTATACTGAATAGGGTAGGTATTTAGACATTACTTGAGTGATTGGATATTGGATTAGACGATTTCAGAGACAGTGAAGCAAGCAAATGTGGTATTATACACTTGCAGGTAAGAGATAAAGGCAGGAACGCTAAAATATTGCAATGACGTATTAGTCCGCGTCCGTATGCTAATTCAGCTCATTATAAATTCACCTACTATACATCACACAATGTCAACTCAAGTTCAAAACGACATGTGTACCAATAATAAAACCAATCGACACACTACACAAGAAAGGTAACCTGGAATCTAGATATACATAGATACAAATAGAAGAGTGCTGCTCACAGGGAGTTGGCCAATTGGATAACAACCTGCGACCATCAATTTGTTTCGTCTTTCTTCCTTTCCAAAATTGTCTATGGACATGAAACATGAATACATATTAGCATGAAAAGTACAGCCCGTGATTCCAAAAATCCCTTGCCAACTATCTACTATCCGTGTCCGTGAGCAGCTCATTATTATATACATACATGCGACAATTATAACATCGCGTCGATTATGATCAGACATGGAATATTTACTTAATACATTTTTATAACTTCATCATTTCACTAAAAAAAATTGGCTAAATTTTGATTTAGTCGTTTTGGGTAGTTTGGAGACTTTTATAAAATCGTTTGTAAATAAATATTTCAGGTATTTAGTAAATATTTACGTTCCATGCTAAAACACGTAACGTAAATAAATATTTTGCCGTATTTTAGTAAATATTTACGTTCCATGCTAAAACACGTAACGTAAATAAATATTTTGCCGTATTTTAGTAAATACTTAAATACATTTAAACATTTTGCCGTTTTTTAGTAAATGTATATCCCATATCTGATTATGATTGTACCATGTACTTACCATATACATATTTGCCATTGTACATACATCATTTCCCATTGTACATACATCATTTCCCCTGTTTCGTTAAACTGCTACCTGGGATTCGTGTTCAAGTCCTAAAATGCTCATTTTACTCATTTTACATTATTATACTTAACATAAAGGCTTATCGCTTGTCGGAAGCATTTTTTCGAGGAACAACGTTAATGCGAGGTGAAAGGTTCCTAATATTGCTCAGTCTATTATTAAGTACATATTATAATCCGGTTGTTGAAGAAACTGACTCTACACCTACCTATGGTATGGGAAGTTACCGATGCGATGATGGTACTCTACATATCATATCGTACATCGTATACCTATGTATTAACTGTGTACAACATTAGCAACAGAGCTTTATGAATCGCATTATCTGGGAACGCAATATCTGGTTGGCTGGAATTGGAATATTTATATTGGAAATTAGACTCCAAGTTTCCTGCCTTTTCTCCCTGACACTGAATTCTGTAAATACTAATTAGGTTTGACAAAGGTGTTGAATTGATTGGAAGTTCGAAGTTCCAAGTATTAGGCTAGAGATTTGGCCCGTGGCGACATACCTCCTGTATGTATCTATGTATGATGTATGTACTTACAATATAAGCAAAGCATAGTTTTGGATTTGATTTGGATTTGGACTGACTGAGACGCTTGAATTCTGTTGCTAGTCCATATTGGAGTAGGGAGTTTGGGCTTTTTTTTAGTCCTTATGGTGCGTATGGTTTCGGTTGAATCTCTGAATCTGGTTGCAGAGAGTAACACCAACCGACTTTTCATCGCCCACATTTAACCACCAGAGCTCAAATCATCATCACATCATCACAGAACATAGCGCGATATTTCAATTCGTCTCGATATTTCAAACTAGAACATTATACATATGTGTTGGTGGAGTAAAATGTTAACATTATTATCGGAAACAAACAATTCAAAATTGGATCTATGTAACTTAAAGTATGCCTCCCGAATCACGACGATTGCAGTTTTATATTGTGTGGTGTATATTAAATGAGGGAAAGAGAATTCCGAATATAATTTTTATATTAAGTACTTCATATAGGTACGTACCACGTACTCAGGTAATCTGATGTGGGTTTGCACTAAAGTACGGCAAATACGTTTTAACCGCTACAATTTTCCCAGTTCATTTATCAAATATGGTTCAAAAATTTATTCCCTCCTGTTGCGTGTTTGACTTTAAGAATGGGTTGGTCCGTTCGGTGGTAATGGGACTGTGATTTCTTTTGTTACAATGTTCACTTTGGGCTTATTGCGAAATTTTGTGAACTTCTCGGCTTCTTTTACGGGTTGTTTTGGTTTTACTATATTGGCAAATCGTTCCAGTAAAGATGTGATTCTGTATAACCTTTCTGCTGTGTTGATGCTTATATCTTGAATAACTAATGCTGACCCAAGGAAGTAGCCTTCTTTCCTTGTTTAAACGTTCGGACTTACTCAAATCCACTGTGATGAACATCCCATGCTTCTTGTTTAAATTGTTACATCGTTTGAACACTCTTAATTTGTCTCTTACAGAAGTCAGTTTGATCAAAACAGAGCTGTTTCTGAATTTCGGCTTTCCAAGTGGCACCGCTTCAAAGTTCTGAACTTCTAACTTTAGTTCAGTTTTCAGGACTTCTTTAATTGTTTCTTTTCTATCGTTTTTGTCACTGTAGTTTTGAAATCCATGCAAACTAAATGTTGTTTTCTGTGCAGTTATTTGAAGTCGTTCTTTGTTGAATATTTCATTTATCAATTTGTCCGCTGCACTACGCAATTATAGTAGTTGGTATTTTCGTATTTAGTGAAAGCCTGTACTAGACTTTTGTAATTCACTTATTATTTCTTCAATTACTGCTCTAGTTTAATCTCGGTATCTAACTTGTATCTCACTCAAGAGACGATTTACGACACGTCCTCTAAGCTTCGCTGCTACTTAAACCAGACTCGATGATAGTACTACATATTAGTTATATTTCTATTTTATTTTTTTAATTCATTGATGATACTATTTTGTTTGGAGGAATTTGGCGGTTCATCATCGTGGCAAGAACACTTCCAGCATTTCTTGAGGGATAATTCCAATATCAGTTGTGGATGAATTGCTGCGCGATGTGTTGGACCGGGGTGTAGCGATGAATTGTCGTGGAAGTAGTGGATAGGCAATGGTGCATATGCCGAGTTGTTGGAAGTCCCTGCACTACCCCTGCCTGGCTGCGCTGCTGCTTGGTTGGTCGTTGTTCGGTGTTCGGTGGGACTCGATAGGTGGGCTATCTCTATGTGGCTCTGAAGTCTGAAGTGTGTTGCGTTGGTTTTTGGTTGGGAGTGGGAGTGGTGGTGGTCGGTTGTGTAGGAACGAAGTTGATTTTGGGATTCTCAACGGTCATCCTCAGAGTTGAGAGAGACCTAGAACGTTGCTCTATGTGGACTAGAGCCGCTCAGCAACAGCAACTAACTCTTAAAGTGGCTTCTGAGTTCGCATAGTCCGTCCTATTCTTCTGGTCCGCATCTTCGTAGGCCGTAAGTGGATTATGAGTGACTGACTTGAGTTTCCTCGAGGCGTCCCAGGAGTTGAGGTTTCTAATTTTTTTGTGCTCATTTACATCAAGATCCCATATATGACGCCTGATGCACTTGGAGACCTAGTCCACATCTCCTTATCCTCCCACCACCACCAGCCACATAACAACACCCAATTACAAATTACGCATTCTCTTTTCAGGAGCAGCACAGGACGGACAAACTAGCATTCCCATTCTCCTCAACAGCACACCCATACGCCTCCTCAACCATCAAGTCCTCCTCGTTGTCACTACAACTCTTGACGGCCAAATCTTACGAAGCAAAAGCACAGTTGCGATTTGTCCCAAGAAAATTACACTTACGAATCCCCGGAAGAAACCGAGCTGCGAATTGTGGGAACCTAAGTCACGTTTGACAAGTGGGCTGGTTTAGGACCAGGATAATTCAAATTACTATTATTTCTGGAGTTCAACTTCCTGTGTAGCCGGATAGTGTGTTCGGATTCGGAGTAAATAGTCTCTTCAGTTGGCAGTTTTTATGGATGAAAAAATAAAAATTGGACGTTGAACAAGGCTAAGGAGCACAAGTTTGGAGGAATATGTTTTCTACCGTCTGACCTCGTCTCGTACGCTCAAGAGGCGACAAGACACAACAGCCCAATCACATGAACATTACGACGCCGGTAATCAAGTTCAGTGAAGCTTTTCCTTTATTCCGGACTGAATTTTCTCCACTTTCTTCGAGCTGGAAGGCGAGTTTGTGACCATGAATTTCTCGCCCATTGGTCACGGGTTGGAGGATCTCAAAGAAGGAACTATTGTATATGCTGCTGAAATATTGAAAGGTATGTTGAATGGTAAACGTAATCTCAGTTTGATTAGATCAGCATTTGGAATTGTTACCTGTCTTCACGTTTATAAGCCGTATTAGTGTGATGATAAATAAGTTTGAAAGAGGTTTATTTTGAAATGGTCTGTTTAATTCGACTAAAGCGGGAGCCGGAGTGCCTAACGAGGATTTTCCACCTTAAGCACATAATTCTGTAGTGTAAAAATTATGTGACTTTCCAGGAAAGTGTAGCGAAGAAAATTACTGACATTTAGTAGATTTGAAACATCTTTCAAATGAAAGTTTTTATGTTGAGGAGCAATCTAGGCTCCCGATGTATTGGTTTTGTATACGCTTAAGTGTGACTAACATGGTCGTATGGAATTTGTTTTAGATCGACTTTATTTCGCCACTCTGAAAGCCAACTACCGAATAAAATCAACGACGAATACGCACTATTTTACCATTGATGATGAGCTCGTTTACGAAAACTTCAATTCCGACTTTGGACCTCTCAACCTGGCAATGTTATATCGATATTGCCAAAAAGTCAACGGAAAGCTTAAGGTAAAAATTAAGGGTGATATTAAATAGTCAGTTATTGCTTTTCGTTTTGAAAAATGAAAATGTTTAGTTTGAAAGAGCACAGGCTCAGTTTTTAAAACTAAGTTTTACTAAAAGTAAAATGTAAGTAGTATGGAATTTCGGAATTTCACATTTTCGAGTGGATAAAATTGTACACTTTTTAAAAATATGATGCAACAAGCAGAGATATTTAATTGATTCTGCATTCTCTGCATTTTTTGCACATTTGTATTACAAAAATGTAACAAGTTTACATATATTAATCCTAACTAAAAATCGGAAATATTCATAGCTCAGAGCGTTGCTTCATTTATGCTGCTATCAAGCTGTAAAAGCTGCACGGAGGGTTAAATGAATATCTTTGTAACCATAGTACTTACGATAACAAATTACCGACTCGCCCTGTACTTTCCCCGGAAAGTCGTTATGCATCTATTGTCTACTTTTCATAGAATAAAACTAAACCGAAATACAATTGCACAGGTTGTGTTGATAGTACAGGTACTGTTGTATGGATTCCACAGAGCGACGTCAGACCATAAAAGAATGTAGATCGGCCCTTGTCACGCTCGTATTCATTGCTGCAGATTCGGATTATTGAATTCCTTGGTGTTCCCATGAGTCCGGGCTCTGTACAAATGCGCCAGCTGCTAGACCTGAAATTGAAACCTACAAATCTTAATCAACAACAGTTTGTCCATTTTTATTGGGAAGAGTAGGTGTGTGGGTGTGCGTGACAAGTGTCATGCACTATTATACGCATTCATGCATTCGTACTACTACTATTGCATTCAATCACTCTTGTGGATGCAAGTTGTGTTTGTTTTTCTTCAAGGATTTTTGTGCAGAAGCAAGTCTAACCTTTAAACGGGATTTGAATATATAATTGTGATTTGTGATTATTCAAGGCCATGGAGATCATTCCTATCTCTAATTACTCACTTGACATTCGCAATGCAATTCCCTATTTCTTCCACGAGAATATGATTAATGGCTTCCAAATATATGAATGAATAATCTCCACCCATTTAAACTTTTCAGATGCTGCCACTGTCAAGAAAAAGAATTATCCATTACACCAGCTCGGATCCTCAAAAGCGTGTGAATGCTGCATTTCTGATTGGTGCATATTCTGTAATTACAGATTTTCAGTAATATCTTTACTTCATAATTACACGTCGAGTACTTGTTTTATCGATTTGCTCATTTGTAGATAATATTCTTGAAAAAGAGTCCTGATGAAGCGTACAGGTGTCTCTTGGGATCAAGTGGTCCACCATTCGTAGCGTTTAGGTGAGTTCAAGATTTTCTGAAACTCCGGATCGTAACAGTGATGTACACCAGAAAATTCAACTACGGGGTCTGTTTTTTTGAAACCGTGGGATCGATGCGCATCATAATCACGGATTTACACCAAACTTTTACCAAAAATTGC
>JAQFXY010000518.1:0-24650 GCA_034693865.1 Ceratophysella sigillata | reverse complement strand
GTACATTTAGAAGGGCATGGGGAATAACCAAAAGCATAAATCTCTTGAATCATCCTAGGGATAAAATCTCAACAGTAAAATCAGTTCTAAGAAAGACTCCGATCTAGCATCACTGAAAGATACTTTATTGTAACAAACACATATTTATATTTATTGACAAACACATACGGTCATCATACTGCATGTTTACCTTTGCTTTTTTATCTTTATAATATTTAGGACAATATTGGGGTTGCTTTATTTATTTTAGCTTATATTTATTTTAAAGATTCTTAGTAAATGTTGGTTTCCGTCCCTCTAAAGAATAATTAGGTTATATGATACAAATTTAATTTGGCTTTTGGCCAGGAGTGGAGGCGGTATTGCATCACTTTTGTTTCTCGTAGTTGATCTAAAAATCTTCAGAATTTAAAATGTAGAAATTTAAAACTACATGGGAATCTCGACTATCCATTGCTGTTGTTTGAGTTACGACCAATTCCATATTTACCCCATATACCGTCGAGTATATGAAACGAATGATAAAAAAAATATATGCTGCTCTTTGGCCAGTACTGGGTTTTTGATTCTGTATTTAATTGCTGTAATTGTTTTATTTCTTACCATTTTCTTTTGGCAATCAACTAATTCAAACTTCTACTCCAAAACCCAAATCTCGAAACTCTTGTGCACAGATTAAGCCATACTTCTCCGAAATAACGTTGAACTTATTCATAAGATCAAAGATTTATATCAAAGATAATTGCACACATAACGTCTTTTGGGTAAATGAGACAACGTCAATTATCTTCCAGTGACTGGAAGTTTCCTTTGTGACTGTTTACTAAGTCTATGAACTGGTTTACTTTTCATAATCGCTTTTAAGCTTGTCTCGCACTCCGTGTCTTTACTTATATAGAACTTTTTTACACTAATCTATTTTTGTTTATTGGTTTTTCCGACGGCAGGAACGTAAGTAACAGGTCCCATTCCCCAAAACTCATTTTCGGCAGGAACGCCGACTTGAGGCTTAAAGTCCCAACTTTGGATATGCTCAAGGGTAAAATGAATTCTAACTTTTAACTTACTCTTAAAGCTATACATTGAACATTTTCACCCCGTTTATTACTTCAAGCTCAAAGGAATTTACTAGTATATCCTTTATATAATCATAGTTTGAATTATAATATGTTTAACCATCTACACTAAAAACTGTAATATCAATAACTGTATAATAATATACAATTTTGAAAAGCGTAAGATTTCAATACTATTATTTGTAACACTTTGCTATAAATTCAAAGTTTTAATTTTACTGCAATAATAATGCTCCAAATACAACTACTTCAAATTTATGTAACATACAAGATCACTGTTGTTACTTACTATTTGTAACGGGTTTAACTAAAGGTCCTTTTGACCAGCTCGATGACCAAGCCGGGGATTTTCTGATGCTGCGACAACAGGGAGGGTGGAGCGTTGTCTTTCTCTCAGCTAGAGGCTTTCTATGAAAAGGTGGTTCTAGAACTTCTGGGGAAGATATTTGATGCGGGTTCTAACTGTCGTTAAGATGCTCAAAAATAAAAGGTCGAAGAAACAAGTAGTTGTGAGCCGAATGACAAAATTAGAAGTGATTTAATCACTGTTTCTGTGCATCATTTGATACTGTTTTTGAATGTATTGAAGTCGAATATTGCTTCTAGATAGAGCTTAGTAAGCTAAGCTAGTAACTTATAGACTTAATAAACATTAATTTGAGCTGTTCAGCAGTTAGAGTGTCTTGCCTGACTTTTATACGTGTAATATTATTTATGAAACCTTCTTAATAACCGTAGGAGAAAAATAATTCTATTTCATGAGCAGGCTTGGTAGAGTTATTCTCGTCTAAACGAAGAAAGTTCCTGCCTTGTGCGTTTTGTGATCGTCGGAATAGCGAAATAGTATCGTCCAAGGAAATCGGTTCCTACTATAGCCTGATAGCCTATATTTTCTGTTACTATGAAGTCAGGTTCAAAAATTCGACCGATATTCAAAAAACAAAATTGGACTTTGCAGTGGCCCTGGGTAGGTATTATATTCCCGTCTGGGCCAATTACCTTTAATACACCTAAGGTGTGAACCAGAAGAGGGTTTATTAAATCAGGATGGATCATGGACGTATTAGCGCCTGTATCTAGTATGGCTATGTAGACTTTACTGTTTACAATGAAATTTAAAAGTAGAGTGCCACGTGAATTAAATACATATCCCGCTGCGGTATTTAAATAAGCGTTGATAGGACATCAACGAGTGTTGTTTCCCGACCCGGTTAAGGAAGGGATCGGTTTACCCTGTTCTGCCTCAGTTTGTTTTTTAAATTGCCAGCAATCGAGCTTGTAATGGCCTGGTTTGCCGCAGAAGTGACAAATCACCCTAGCCCCTGACGTAGTGAGTTTATGACGTTCTTGACGTTGTTCCCGATGGTCTTTGCTGTCCTGTGTAAAATTCTTGAGGAAATTTTGCATTTGGCATTTGCATTTTTTTCCTTTTGCTGTTGTTCAAAGTGGGATTGTCGCTATTGGAGTGTTCCCATTTGGTGTAGGACGCGTAGGACGTAGAAGTACCAGTTTCCTGGGTGACAGCATTGGCGGATGGGCGTGGTCCATTTCCCATTCAAAGCTTTCTCGCTCATGGATATGTTTCAGTGAGTCTGCAGGGGTACCGGGTTGTTTTAGCCAGATTTCCTTGGCAACGCTTATCGGGAGACCTTTCAATAAGTACTTAATTCCTATTTGTTGTGTCGGTGTTTTATCGGTTTCTAACTCTTCTGGTTCGGATTTAGGAGTTGAAAATTTGGCGTCGTCGTCGCTCTCGTCGGACCTAGTCCATTCGTCAAAAAAGTGACTTCGCTTACCGCTTATTTTGGGTAATTATATTAGGTCAGGGGTAGGCCTAGGTTTAAACTCTTTTGAACATGCCTCGTTTATTCTGATTGATCTGAACTCACCATAGAAATAACGTTTAGAAATTAAATAGTAATCCCTTGAATTGTGTTAACGAAAAAAAATTGATTGGTCAATAATTCCCCTGTCATTCTAGTACAAAACAACTTAAATTGTATTTTCAGCTACCTATGCGGAGTTTAATTGACTGTTGACATGTTAATCAATGTAATCAATGTAAATGCCGGCAGGGGAATTTATTCTTAACTTCTAATGTAATACAATCATTGTTAGTGTTTTAGATAACCAAAAAGTGATTTATTTCCACCATTCTTTGCCTTCTGTTCATACAAGCAGCTGTTTTACTTACCGTTTTAAAGTTTTTGACTATTTTTAAAATAGTTAAAAATAGAATATTATTGCCCGTAAATATATAATTTAGATTGTACAGTTTTACCGGAATTTTGATATGTATCGTGTACTTCTCGTCTATACAACCCCTTACCTATTTGTCGCCTTACCCAATTGTCGCTTACCCAATTGTCGTCACCCAACGGTCGCTTACCCAATTGTCGTTACCCAACGGTCGCTTACCCAATTGTCGTTACCCAACGGTCGCTTACCCAATTGTCGTTACCCAACGGTCGCTTACCCAATTGTCGTTACCCAATTGTCGCCGAACGATATAATTCGATATACCGTGCCTTATGACGAAGCGCAGTAAATGCATAGTCGAATTGGGTTATGATTTTACTTTGATTCGACCTTTGTCTCAAATTATTTAGTTTAAGTTACATACACTTGTGAACTTGCACCACCTTACCCAATTCCAAACCGCATGTTCAACTCAAGACTCAAACCAGTAAATCCAAGGACAATAGAAGCTTGTATATTTTTTAATATGTATTCATACCGACCGCATTAATATAACAATAAACAGCTTATCTTTATCAGCGCTGGGCTGATGCCTATACATATCAACATCAGCAACATCAAATAAAATAATAAAACTCTAATACCGTAATGCATACATAGTTACTGAGCTAGGTACAGATTAGCTGCCTATTCGTTTTCTAAAGTCGAACAAGTTTTCTTGAACATGAGGTCACAGGTCGTCCGGCTCTAAGCTACACCACTTGTTGCTTGTTACATTGCAAGGAATCATATTATTATCTGCCTATTTTTCACTCACAACTACGATTTTTCAAATCAAAAGTAGAATTGAATTTACCAAGGACAAGTTAAGGGGGAAATTAGCGATAATAGTTAAGTTATAGCAACCTATTTAATATCATTGAACTGCTAACTGGAATTAAATCCTATTATTTGTTTTTAAGTAAGAGAAAATTTCGATTCAAGTTTTGTGAGAATGGCTTGGGGTCACTCAATATGCAAGACGGTGATTTTCAGTTCCGTTTTTGGATTGCTATTACTTGTGCTCACAGATTTTTGCCTTCCTCCAATTTTTGACTACCTCTGGCAACTTCCAACTAGTCCAGCAAAAAGCTTAGAAGGCATTTTAGCCCATCGAATTGCGCTGAAGAACCTGGAGACTGAGGTATGAATTCGGCTCTCTTTTTAATATTAAATTTAGTTCCCACGAAATGGAGGCGATATGTAATTAATAAAGTCAAGTTTTGTAGTTGAACACTGTATTGCACGCCACGAATCATCCAGTGAATGATCACGGGATTGCTGGGTATATTGAAATTTCACAACAATACGACGAATACTTTGAAATGGTTGAGGACTATACAAAGGAATATGGGAAGCTTCAGGATGTAGACTTTGACAGGTTCATCGGAATTCATGCGAAGATATCAAATAAGCTAAGCGAATTATCGATTAAGGTAAACTTGCACTTATAATTCTTCAATTTATTTATTAAGTTGATATTGGAGTGTGTGTGTGACAAAGATGCATAGCGAGACAATTCATAGTGCGACGATTTCTTACCGGAGAAACTATGCTTAGTGGCGGAAATTCTTAGCTTTGAAAAATCCGTCCGAATAATTTAGCCCAATTGGCGGATTTTGATAATCACTAAAAATCGCACATCTGTCTGTACCATACCAAGGCACGACTGATTTACAATTTTTCAAGTTACCTTACACAAACCGTGTGCGGACGCTTGGCCGAATTCACTTGTCGCAATTACAATATTTTTGACCGAAATACAATTTGGTCGAATTCTACTAAGAGTTGACCTTCTTCTTGAAGCCTAATAAGACGGAGAAACCTTATTTTATGTCCTTTATTAGCTGAAAGCTCGTTTTACGGACAGGAAATTGCAAAATTCTTTAAACCAACTCCCAAGTAAAGTCGAAGATCACTCACACCCACAAACTTGGGCTTATACTCATCTATCCTGTTCCTGTCACAGCCCAAATCCAACCCTAAACTTACCCTATTTTTAACCCACACCAAAGCCCTAAACTGAAAAGAATTCCTATTTTCAACCCAAATCCGTACTCAACTTCAGATCCGAACTCGAACTTCATGAAAAATCGTTTATCTTTATTTCATACCAAAACCCAACACAGACAGACCCGTGAACTGAACTGAGCTAACCCGACCATCCTTTCCCCTCCAAAACCCAATACAAACCCATGAACTGAACCAACCCGTGTAACATTGGCGTAGGGCCATTTTAGCCGTTTGACGTATACGTGAGGTCAAACAATTTGTTTTGACATGCTCAGTATTCGTTTTACGCATACATCAAAATCAAATACAAAAGGGTTGAACTTTGTTTTTGACCTTGGGTCAAAGTGGTCATGAGTAACTTAGTAGCTACTCCCTGCATTAGTTCTAAGTTTCTATTATGCACAGATTTCCCATTCTGGTGCAACCTGACCCGATCCAATTGCAAGCCTTAATTCAGACATTGCCTGTTTCCATTGTAAACATTTCAGGATGAAGAATTAAATGTAGAGAGATTGGGATTTATTGCCGGTCTCGCTCAACGTGTGGCGGATACTACGGAACCCACTTTGAAATTGATATGGACGCTCTCGAGACAGTTAGACAAAATGGCGGAGTTTGGGCTGCCATTAGATAAGAAGCAAACTCAAGTTGATGTGGAGAACGCAAATCTTGGTCTAGTGTCGAATTCAGAAGATGAAACCTGTATTAAATTGTTGCAGAAGCTCTCGAAGTTGCTGGACGAAGTTGATGATATTGAAATGCGAGTCAGTTTGCGTAGTTTTGTACACCCAATGAATTACCGTATTAAAAATATGCACGTAAATAATTACACTGCTATGAAATTTTCTAGCTTTCAACTTTTAGACCAGAAGGGTAGCTGTGTCAGTGTCTGTCTGTCTATCTGGCAGGAACACACTTTTTTATACCAGTGTATGTCGTAGGTAGTATATACGAGTATATATGGTTGGGTTTTATCGGTTGCGGTTATATAAACACTTATATAACATAAATACATAGTACATACAACATACAACATACAAGGCAGCAGAGGTGCTTCATGTTGTGCGTGTATTTGTAAGCCCTTTGCCGTTTCAAGCGAAGCATAGTTTTGCTGAGCCAGATGAACACCTGGCTTCCAATTATCCGTGTCGATATTAGGGCTACCAATCCCTGCCAGTTTTAAATCCGGGGATTAAAAACCCGAAATTGACCCAATCTCTATCATTTTAGCAGTGACTTTAATAGGCAAATACGAGCCTAATATTTCTTAAATTGTGAAAAGTGACATTATCTTGTATTTTTTCGTTCAAATCATGCGTTCGTAATAGGCAAAGTTTTCAAAACATTTAGAATATGGTTATTTTTATGTTGATTTTCAATAATAAATTGGTTTTAATGATTTTATACAGACAGAAATGATTGAGCTTTTCATGGCCAACAAGAAACTTCTCGGGAAAACTTTTTTATTTGTGACTGCAGCCACTGTCCGTGTCAGAAATCTTGTACTGGAAGTTGTTGAGAAGGTGAGTTCAGGAGTTTCTCAATCTTTTTAGAACAGGAGTGAACCGAATACTTGCTGAATCTATGAATTTCCAATTTGTTCTATTCCAATTTTTATTAGGAGGACGTTTGGATAGAAGAATTGAATAGTGCACTAATGGAGCTTAGAGACATGGTATATAAATCGAATCATCTTACAGAAAGCCTGTTGTCGAACATGAAGCTACGCATTGCCCCAGACTTGGATCAGGAACTCTAAACGACATCCAGTCTTAAAACCTCATTCTACAAGAGCGGCAGAGTCGATGTAAAATCGATTGTGTGCGGTAATTTCAACATGGTGTTGGCTTGGCTTGCGTACCCTGCTCCTTGATAATCTTCCTCTTGCACTTGTGATTGTGAATCATTGACATACCTTGTACTTTTTACTCAGAATACCATTAAACGATGTATACCTAACCTACGTAAATACTTAAAATTGGTATAAACTTGGTATAAACTTGGTATAAAAACTTGGTATAAACTTGGTATAAACTTGGTATAAACTTAAAATTTTGTGACAGAAATATTGCAAAAAGCTTTGACAACGCATTCAGGAAGTCAACTAATAGAGCACTAAAACAGTAGTTGTGGTCTACTGAGATGTGTATGTTATACAAGTGTCTAATTTTAAGCGTCGGAATAAGTATAATTTAATTTTTTAGCCGGAAACATGTTGTTTCACCCTCTTCGTCTTTCCGAATAAACTCACCATTTAATATAAACTATGAATATTGCCAATTTGGTTTCTCTTCCTCGCTCAACATTGCAGCGTTTTTCACAAACTATGCCTGGATCTGCTCATCCAGTATCTGGCTAACTCGTAGATGTCAAGAGAATACAAATATATTCTAAGTCGTCTTTCTTCCCAGATTCTGACAAATCCTTCACGCAACTCTCCATAATCTTAGGAACATTTAGTTGAACCTTGTACACAGTTCTGCTAGAACTCTAGTCATTCCAAATCTTTTCTTCTGTAAAATCGAAAATCGAAATTGATGTACGTTGTACTTGTATCACATGAAGTAGAAAACAACTATGCTAATCACAATCGTATAAACAAAAATAGGTTTTGCTCTCCACTTCTTTCTGTAATAAATTGTTCTCCTCTTCAACTTCATCGATACTCGCCCGTAGGAACTCTGTCTGACACAGATTAAGCCTTCAGAAATAACTTCTACGCACTGCTGGATTGCGTACTAGTGATTGCAATCCCGGAATCCCGCCTTTCAGTAGCCGGGATTCAATCCTGGGATTGAGTATCGGGATCCCGATCCCGAAAGTGGTATAAAAATGCACAGTTTAACCTGGCCAAGCATCAATTCTGAAGAAGGAAATTGGAATTTTTAAAACCGGAGGGAATCGAATCGTGGACTGTATTTGTACTTTACATTAAATGCTATAGTCACCAGACTATCCCTCCCACGAGTGTTGAACCGGAGCATGCGTTTTCTTCAGCAGCTTATCTCTGTCCTAAAATTAGTTCGAGAATCGCTGATAAGATAACATATCTCCGCTCATACTTCCAGACGAAAAACAAGAATTGAGTCTTGTAATGTATACCATCTTACGGTTTCGTATCTTTGCCGAGAAAGAGTTACCGAGAAAATATGTTGACGTCGCAATTTATGATATTCTAAACCAAATTCAAAATGATATTTCCTAACCAAATCTGCTTTGCAAGCTTAACAAAGTCAGGTTAGGTTTTATCATTTTGAGCTTGGTTAAGCGAATTTTCACCCTAACCTAATAAGAATCGTACCATATGGTACCATTACCCATTAGAGTAACAGGGACCGTAGGAAACTACGTAGGCTCCGTGTCCGACGGTTTGGAAATCAACGTGTGTTGATATTTATAGTGATAATTATTGCTACATTATTGGTCTCACAAAGCTTTCATTTGTATTCTGTACATCTGATGGTGAATGTTGAAATTGGAGAGACACCTGAATAAATCTATTATTGAATTTGAATTGACTTTGATTCAAAATTTTGGAAATTTTTTAAAACTCAGGGATTAACCTTTTTATGATTTTCTGTAGAACCAGTTTCCAGTTTGCATTGTATTGCAATGTATAACAGGCACTAACCCGGAGAAAGTTTGCCTTCACTCCGGCCATCCGCGTCGCCTAATAATGCATTCAAAAAGACAATTCCGGTTTTGAATGAAATATCCCTCAAATTATCATTCAATACAGAATTCATGAGTTTTTTTATTCCACAAAATTAAGAAATTGAAGGTCTGCTTGTTCGCTTGTCCGAATGGGATAGCAGACAGCATATGGCCTTCTACTGAACATCCGAATTAATTTGATTATATTGCAACGCAAAAAACAAGGAAGCGTAAACATTAACAACCTTTGTAGGTCCCAAATTACATCGCGTATACTCGAAATCGGGACATGAAATATCAGTGCTTGACACTAATTCGTAGGCCCGCTAGTTATGCGTACGTAGAGTGAGGCAACGTATCTGATTGAAATGGGAAGATCTGCGTGTATTTGTTGTCCAATTTTGAAGCATATGGGTTGGGAATGAGTTGAAGTCAGAGAATATGTTGAGTAGGGGTTGTGTATAGGCAAGACACGGCATAACACATAATAGGAAGGAGTACACGGTAGGTTTGCCTTTCACCCCTTTCTTTCTTCTGTTCCAAGGTTTGGGGCAGTTTTTCATAGTTTTTTCGTAGCAGTGACAGTCCACCAAACTGTTATAATGTTCAGGTTTTACGTGCCAAGCTGATTACTTACCTAAACTACTTATAGTCGAGTTACAAGTTACAATTCCAGTTACAGGGTTCACATTATCAGTTAACGTCCTTTAGCGTAAGTGCATTCATGTGAATTTTCAAGGATCCTGAAGTGCACACTTCATAAACACAGCAAAGCAGCAGTAAGCAGTACAGTAAGTACCTCTTTACCTTACCTTTTTACATCGGTTAATTCCGTTCCGTCATCCGTTGTCCTTTGTTTTGCCTTTGGAGAAAAACTGCATTGAATTCAGTGCGGGATGCCCATTTTCCGAAATAAGTACTGATTATATCAGCTATGGTGATGGTAGATGCAGATTAATGAAAGCTTCGTGTTTTTAATATTTATAGTTAACTTGGACCATTATGGTTATGGAGTTGTAAACGTGAATTCGCTCAATAATTAATTAAGCCTGAGCCTGAGATGATACTGATGGAGAAACTAAAGATGACTGCAAGTTCAGAATTACTCGTCGTAGCTATATTGCTCTACACTTCTTCAGTGACTTGTGAAGATGAATTACACCTCGGTATGTGTGTATTTGTGTATGCTAAAATAACTGGTCTCATTATAGTGGTACTCAAGCATCAAGCTTGACCCTAACACTAAGAATACAATAATCAGTGACCGTATTCTTTACATACAGGTTCTATATTCAGCATTGTTCCTTCCAATGTCAACGTAACGGAGGGCGACAGAGCGGTTCTCAACTGTTCGGCCTCCGCAGCAGCTCGCCTCAGCTGGTTTCAAAGACCAACTCGAGAAGTAGTCACTGATAGTGACAAGCATATTCAAGTCACCGATGAAGGTTCTCTAATATTTGACATGGTTAGGAAGGAACATGAGGGATACTATCAATGTCAAGCCAAAGTCAATGACTCTACAGTGTCACACAATACTCACTGGGCCTATTTGAGGGTTTTCGGTAAGTCAATATTAATCAAAGTCGTTGGCATTACATTAGAAATCGGTGATGGAAAGGTGTTTAAATGGGTCGATGGTCGACGTTAGCTACTAGAACTAGATTAATTTGACTGAAGCACGGTTCTTTGATGATAATTGTTAATTGGAACCCGGTGTAAGTTAGCATTGCCAAATGATAAATTTGGCTGACGCGGCAAGACCGAACTAATCTGAAGTACTCGATTATAATTTTGATGTCTTTGACATGTGGCCTGACCTAACTTAGCTTACATTTTTTCATAGTTCCTGCTCTTCTATACGAATATACGACAACTAGCACTGTTCGTTACGGGAGTAGATTTGATGCCAAGTGTTTTGCTGAGGGTGATCCCCTACCCCGAGTTCGGTGGTTGATAAATGACGTTGAGGTAATTCTTGGAATTAAAGTCACATAACCTATGAATCAGAATCCTGAAAGCTGCCAAGTGTTCGAAGCTGAAGTGAATAATTCAAGTTTCTTCTCTTAGATTGAAAGTCAACATCCTGAACAAATTCCGGAAACAATTGTAGAGGTAATTATTGTTTACTAGAAAGTAAAGCTTACCTTCATGTGTACATACATTTTTTGTGGAAGCCTGAATAAAGGACTGTATATTTTAATACGATGAGCAAATTGATTAAAAGCTTTGGACTTACAGGAAAAGAAAGGAACTCTACCAAAAGCCAAGTCAACCTTGAGCATTACGAACCCGTTGATGTCAGTAAAAGTTGCGTGTGAAGCCTCGAATGGAATTTCTGATCCGGATAGGCGAGAATTTACACTCCGAGTAACCAATCTTCCGACTACAGAGAATGAAGAAGAGGATTCCAAATACAGCAACCCACCGGATGGCTTCTGTGCTCTATACAATGGGAAAATCTGTAAGGGTCATCGAATTGGACTGTTCTGGTTCAATGCCACGGAGGGAAATGCCGGTGGTCTCATCAATGAACAAATAACAATTGGATTGTGGGACGAGCTGATTGTTGGTCTTCCTGAACCCTGTCGAAGTGCAGCAGAGGTTGGCAATCATTTTAAAGTTGATTTTGAAGATTAAACAAACAATGATTGATCTATTTAAATATTGAATTTGCAATGTGTTTAGGCTTTGCTCTGTACGTATGCATTTCCTACGTGCGTTCAGAAGAATGGATATCCGGTGGGTCTTCCGCTGTGTTACGAGGACTGTATTGCAGTTAAGTCGTCTCTGTGCTACAACGACTGGGCCCTGATTGAGGACAACAAGAAGCAGAGAGGAATTTTGCTCAAATCTCGCGGACACTTTAACCTTCCAGACTGTGACTCTTTGCCTCGACTCAACGATTCATCCCGGCCCTGTTCGCATGCCCGATTAACGGAAATGATCCCAGAAGAAGTTACACGTAATTAAATTACCTTAATTATGTAGTTTTCCATGAAAGATCACTCAAAAGAGAATATTGAACTTTATGCGTGTGCTTTCTGCTTAGATGACTGCATCAAAGGACGAGGAAGATATTATCAAGGACATGAGAATGTGACAAGGTCCAATACACCGTGTCAACACTGGGAAAGTCAGACTCCTCATAGTCACAACCGTCCCCCTCCCGTTTTTCCAGAAATTCAAAACTCGGAAAACTATTGTAGAAATGCAGGCGGTGAAGAACCACGGCCCTGGTGTTACACCATGGATAAGCACATTCGATGGGAGTACTGCGACATACCAGACTGTTACAGTGAGCTTTATTTCTATCATAATCCTAGAAAATCTGTTAATTCTTAGGGGTTCCCCTTTACACTCCTCTAAACGCGTGACTCTCTCGTTTACAGAGAGTAACGACACTTTTGAAGACGTTATTGAGGTGAAAATGGAGCCTCCGTTTGACTTGATGACATTCGTTCATACCAAGGAGTTTCTGCTCTTTTGTCTCGTCGGAATTGTAATTCTTACATCACTGATTGTCATGTGTGTCGCTTGCATTGCAAGCACTTCGAAGAAACCTAGATCTCCAGGCTATAACAGGGCTGCCACACAGGTCCGTGAAATTGCAAATTATTTAAAGCGGCGGTAAAAGTTAAGCCTTGGGATTAATGAGTTCTTATTGATTAGGAGGTTGAGCTACTGGATTTGGATAAATTGGAAGAAAATGCAGCCTATCATCGTCATGGAAGTAGCCTGAATCCTAAGCTAGAAAAATTAGAAATTCCGCGAAATGATATTATTTATGTTCGAGATTTGGGACAAGGAGCGTTCGGTCGTGTGTTTCAGGTATACATTTTTTTCCTTGATTTGTTGAATTATTTCGGTGTTTGTATCGTTTACTCAGTAATGCAATATTGAATAATTATAGGCAAAAGTACCAGGACTACAAAAAGGAGAAGAGTTTACGATGGTAGCCGTCAAAATGCTGAAGGAAGAAGCTACTGAGGACCTCCAAGCTGATTTTGAGAGAGAAGCCTGTCTGTTGGCTGAGTTTGATCATCCCAACATTGTCAAACTAATTGGAGTGTGTGCCATTGGAAAGCCCATGTGTCTCCTCTTAGAATATATGGGCTTGAGTGACTTGAACGAATTTCTAAGAGCCTGTTCCCCCTCACAATTCAAACTGAGTACTCTGAGCTCCAGTGCAGACTTGTGGCGTGACGTTCGCTTGACTCATCTGGACATGATGATCATTGCGAGGCAAATTGCTTCAGGAATGGTCTATCTCTCCGACAGGAAATTCGTTCATAGAGGTTCGTAGTTATTGAATGTATTTCATATACCGGAATGTTTGCTGGTATTTAATTCAATTTTTTTTTAGATCTAGCTACGCGCAATTGTCTTGTGGACGAACACACTCAAGTAAAGATATCCGACTTTGGTCTCTCTCAAAAGATTTATCTCCAAGTAAGCGACTCTGTCGTCACTTTTTGCGATATTTATTTCGTTAGAACGGCTTGAATCTGAATCAAAGTTAATATCATTGTTTCTATCTCAGGATTACTACAAAGGACAGGAAGATGATGCCATTCCAATTAGATGGATGCCAATTGAAAGTATTTTGTATAACAAATATACGATTGAGTCAGACGTCTGGGCTTTTGGTGTCTGTTTGTGGGAAATCTTCTCATTGGCTCTCCAACCGTACTACGGGATGAATCATGAAGAAGTTGTAAAATACATTAAAGATGGGAATATTCTGCGACCGCCAGAAGGCTGTCCTCATCGGGTCTACGAACTCATGAAAATGTGTTTTCAGTATAAACCAACCTGCCGACCTTCATTCCGGTCAATTTACCAAATGATTGACAACATTTTGAGTGACATGGAACAGAGTCAAGGGAATACCATGCCGTCAAGCAAATCATCGTCTCAGCAGCTCTAACTCGCATTTTATATTTGCTCATGCCATGCCAATGCTCTACTGCTTCCTGTTAACCTAGATAACATTTCCCGGGTAGGTTGTCCAGCTCTGAAGGCCGGGTAGCCGTAATCTCCTCTTTATTTATGTCGCGATGAGTATTTAATATTGCATGCAAGCGTCTCAGTGTTTGGTAATGTTGTAAATTATTACATGTTGTCTTGTTGGTATATCCTAGTCCATGTTGTGACGCTATTCTCATTTCACAAGACTGATCGGTTGATTTAGTGGTTTCTGTAATGGGTTGTAATTAAATGTGACATGTTAACTCAGGTCTAAGTTTCTGTGAGACGTGAAACAATATTATGTCACATTGTCGTGCCACTTTTTGTATGTATAATAGCCTACCACAGGCATTGTGAATACTCACACGACGTAGTGAGTGAGAAAAATAACACAGTGGAAGTAGTAACTCCTGCTGCTCAATTTCCAATTAGTCACGCACAAAAATTCGTCCTCTCTTCTTCCAAAGGAGTGGAAATGGTTTTGGTTCTTATTCTTAGTTAGGTAAGTAGTAGATTTTAGTAGAAATTTTTTGATACGTTTTGTACATACCAGAGATCTGTAAATTGTTATTCCATTAGAAGTACGTGAGTGAGTTCAGCCCTTGGATATTATACATATTATATTAGCTTGTGTGTAGCATGTAACTAACTACATTCTTACTTTTATACGTACGGTGAACGGTGACATGCCTGTGCAAACCAAAGTAATGTGTGTTCTGTGAAAAGTGTGTTACTCTTGTTTCGGATATTTCAACTTAGCATTTAATTGTTGTGAAAATTAAATGAAGGTGTACTTTATGACTTTATGACGACGGGCGTTCTTTCTGCTAAATGTGTGAATTGGTTGAAATGATGTGATTCCACGATGAGGCTGTAGAAGAAAGTAATCAAGTCCCAGTTACCTCTGCTCTTAGCTCCGGCTAAGTTTTTGGATCTGCAGTTTCTTATATGGAACCAACGTGCCTGTCTGTGTTTCTGTCAATCCCCTTGTAAAACGCGATTATATGTTTGGTGATCTGGTCAATGGGAATATTATGTGGCTAAACGGTGTTTATTTGGCTGCGTTGACCGAAAGCATTTAGCTCTTAACTTCAACCTTAACTGGATAACTAATTACATATACGTTCAATAGCTTAGTATTAGCTGGTTTCCACCATTATGATTAACCGAGTTTGATTAAGTTTTGACGAAATATTTAAGTCGCCAATTTTTCCAGAATTGCAAAACCTGACTTAACTCGGTTAACTAGGATTAAACACAGCTATAAAAACAACTGATATGATTGATCCAAAAAGTCGCTTAAGTGCATACTATCGAAATGAGCCAGATATACTACGTTTATATGTTCTAACTCCAGCATATACAAATCAAAAGGATTCGAGACTTGGCATTTCTTGGCATTTGTAAACTCTCATAATACGCAGCGTAGCCGTGTTTTATTTGGACCAAAACATGAAACTCACATCTGAAAACAAATGCAAATCTATTGTAGAAACTGGAAATCCAGATTTCAAGTCCGAGGTCTCAAGATACTCGAATAGCTTCTACTCGTTCCTTAAGGCCTCCGCCTGGAAACCTAGGTTTCTCGACTTTATGTGCCTAAAATTGTAAATACGTACATCTGGAGTTGGCCCGTTGGTCGCGAGCTGCCAGGAGCAGGCCTTTATCATTTAAATCCGCTGTACACACAATTTAACGTTCCTTTTATCAAGCTGAGTCCTGAGAGAATCCGAGTATTATAATGTGAACGTGAATAATTTGAGCATCTTTCCTTCCTCTGCTCTCTACCATTGCAAATTGTCTTTTTTCCTTCTATTCTTCTCAGTTGAAAGGAAATAATGGAGGGAAGAAAACTGTCATGCATAAAATGTGCGTTACGTAAAATGTGCAAGATTCGCACAGATTATCAAACATCATGCTCAAGATGTCTGGGATCTGGCTCAACTCTCAGTTTCCTCTTAGCAGGATAATAATGCTGATAAAAAGGCTTTATTCCAACAATCCTATTCTGCTCTTCCATTGGGATGCAGAGAGGTTTTTTGTAGTCACAGACATTCCCAACTCGGCTCTCTGCTTCCCTTCCAACTTTGTCATCTTTAATTCTTCCAACATTTTCATGCTCACTCACCTTGACTCCAAATCATTTCTGCTCTTTTCCACAAATCCATTCTGACCAACAGGTTCCACGGAAGTCTTAATTCCGAATACAAAAAGTACATAATACTAATCAGGAAGGCGTGGATCGTACAGTTCACAAAGCTCTTCGTCTTCGCTCTAACATGGAAGAATTGAAGCCTAATCTTCTTCTGCATAAACTAAACATGTTGTATTCTAAACAGGAATTGGGAGCAAATACATTGTTTCTTAGTATCAAAATTACAATAGAGTAGGCCTACAGAATAGGAGGGACATGTTCATTTGACTCTTGAATTTGGTCTGAAGGAAGTGAGGACGTGGAAGCGGAGAACGTTGGTTTGCCTGGTTTTAAGCTGTGACACCCGAACTCCACAGAAAATTAATTGTCAAAATCTCTGTGAATTCTTCAAGTGCCAAGCCAAATATACAGGTTTTCCCTGGTCATCACAAGTAGGTTTCTTCTGGATATTTTCATATAGGAGTCACTCAATCTATGGTCTGTGCTCTCTAAATACCTCATAAAGTGGATATAATACAAATACTCGATTTATTCATTAAACATTGGTTTTTCTAATTTCCATTGTCAATCCGCTAAATAGTTTTAATAAGTAAATATTTTGACGTAGTTACACACATCAATAAGAAACATTCCTATAGTTTAATAGCGAATAGGGAAATTGAGCCTCTCAAGGCTTGATAAAGGAACTAAGGTTGGTACATGACATGCCTAGCAAGTAATAAATAACAGAGGAGAAAAAATGGATTGGTTTTGGATGAAAGAATTTCGTGCGGATAGCATATTCTGAATGTGGTTTTGAATCAAGGGAATACGAGGCGTGATGGCGTACAGACAGACTACACGGCACGGCACCGCAAGGAAGATGAGTGCCAAGAAAGGAAGAAATGTATTTAGTAGCTCCATATTCCTTTTATCACAGAGAGAATAGAGCAGGATACGGTTTATCAGAGGATACAACAGTATTGTTTATAATGCACTTATATACAAATTATCTATTGCTACCATTATGCAATCTTAATTAGGATTCTATTAATACAGAGGAATGGATGTTACTCGTCAACATAAGTAAGTACAATGGCTGGAGATACTTAGAGCTTCTATTTACTCTAATAAAACTAAAGTACCTACATAACGTTCCTAGCTAAAAACTCGATGAAATCCTGCATATACCAAACTGCTTCGAGGGGATGGGTTCTACATACACAAATTTTCCAGGGACAAATTATCTCGACAAAGTTCCCTTATTCGAATACTTCCTCTAAACTTAATTTAATTTACTGATAGAAATTCAATCAAGGATAGGATATCTAACCTAGCCTACTTGACTTAAAGTAACGTGATCCGAATTTACAATGAAAGGTCAAAGGGTAATTATTGTAAGTGGAATTCTTGGTGGAAACTTTTTGACAGGGAGATTTTTGGTGGGAAGTTGTTGGCTGGACAGCCATTGAGCTGAGGCAGGAGTTTGTGAATAATGGCCGATTTGCTACAATAATAGTAGTAGTTTGGAAGAGGTAGGCAAACTATTATGGAAGTATTTGAGGAGTTTAATGGAATTGCATATGAGGGCTTTGATGGCTATTTACAATGGGAATATGACAAGCAGGATTTTCCTGGAATACTCGATGAGACACTCACCATTAGCGAGGAAGGAGAGTCAATCAAGTTCCATAAAAATGGTCTAAACCCGTGGACACACAACAAAAAGACATTTGGAGTGTCAGGTGAGTTCTTAATATTAATCATATTAACAATATGAGAGCGGACACTATGCCATCCCTTCCCATAATTCAGTAGCTGAGTGAGAGAGCATCCGCAGCTGGAGCTGCTGCTAAAATACTCTTTGTCAGATCAGGTGCGGAGATATTGTCTACCCAGATACAATTTTATTATCTAACGGCGGATGGCCTCTAGATCCTCTCGCTTTTGCCTCTGTACCTCTATGCCAAGCTTATTGTTACCTAATTTCTACTACGAGCTTAACATTTATATCCAGCTCTTCTTCATCACGTACATCTTGTTGGCTTGAAGTCCGTGAAGAACCTTTGAAATCATCAAGCATCCGAGTGGACCGTTTCCTCATATTTTGCCCAGGTTGAAGATGTTGAGTTGTTGAGACGTGATGACCAATTCGCTTTGTACAGCACATGGGAACCACGGGAGAATTAAAAACCCCGTGAATTCTTAATGTGCCATTCAAAGAAAACCAGGCCAATAATGGTAGGAATGGTAGTTGCTGGGAAAAGAGTTGAATGGGAACTAAGGTGGTTCGGTTGAGACAATTGTGCTTCTGAACAGTCTGGGCTCTCTGGTCGGAATGAATTACGATTCAATTATTATTCACACAGAAGAGAAGGACTGAATTCATTCGGCTGACACTTGTACTCACAGCAAGGCATATGAGTAGGTTGTGCAATTATATGCCTGGGCTTACTGCTTACTCAGCATTAAGCAGCACGACGCGTTTCACTGCCTGGCCAGCCAGCCAGCAAATATTCTATAAACAAAATTCTATTGGCTTGCAACTTCCGTGTTTCAACGCCAGACTCGAGCTCGAGAGAGCTCGTGCCAGGCGACTATCGACTCCAGTGCATATAGCATATTGTCCATTGTCCTCCCACGCAAAAGTTCAACAATGTCATTGAAATAAAACAATTTTAGCCACTTTGTTCCAAGTTAGTAATGGATTTGGTTAGAAGGCATGTCCGTTCTTCTTTTATCAGGTATTGAGGGAGTGCTGGCATGGGATGAGCAAAGCAGTGCGTCAACTACTGCACTGCTTTTAAGCATCTGGCCTTTCTTCACTGTTTATCGTCTCATGTTTTATTACCAGCTCCTCTGTAATTAATTGTGCTTGTAGAAGCTCCTTTGTACGCCTAATGTTTATACGGTAGCTTGGGCCGGTCGTGCCTGTGCTGCGCTCTGCAGTCTTGCAGTATTGACGATTGGCATTAAACGGACAAAATCATTTTGTGGAATCCGAGTGTAAACCATGAGCCTTGTCTGAGAGCAAGAAGAAAATTAGATATTTTGTGGCAGTCTAGACCGAAACGGATCGTTTCCCGCAGTTCCCACCAAAGTACGTTAAAAGGGTAGGATGAGCCTACGGCATGATTTTTAAGTTTTTCTGGCCTGAGACCTGCTCAAGTATGTATTTTGAATATATTCGTAGAACGTAGTAATAATGACAGTAGCACGGGAGGAATAATAGAGCTGAGAACATGGACGGTGCCGGTCGGGTTTTTTACCTCAATCTCCTGCCTTGGCTTTGTGTATCTCTTCTGTTCTGATAGGAGGAATAATGATCATCCTAGTTGCTCCGGAAGTAAGCATATTACAGCTGTTATTTCCCTAACTACTGTCACTTCCAAGCCCAGAGGCGAGGCTAAAGAACCTCACACAAGCTCCCTTCCATTCCCTTTCATTCATTGTTTTCCATGAACAGAATTTTAAGCAGAACTACGTAGAGCCACTCCGCATGCATCATGCCTAGTAATAAGTAACATGATATAATTCCACCTGAACACACTCAGGATTAAGCTATTACAAGTTTGAACTACGCCTAACTATCCAGTACTAATCTTGACTTTACAGAGGTTGCGTTAATAATTTACCCGCCGTGCGACGCAATAATGTTGGGGAAAGATTAACCTGCCGTTTTTTGGATAATTAAATTCTATTAAAAATATTTTAGGCATAAATTTCCACTAGTCATCTAGGCTGCTTTCTCCCGGTTGTCTTAATGTAATCAAATCTTGCGGTACGCTTGCTTTTAATATGCACAAAAACAGTGCTTCCAGTGAATTTTCATGATTACGTTCATTTTGTTGAATAGGAAAATGAAATTCCACCAGGGACTTCAAACAGAAACAAAAATTGTCCGTTGAATTTCAAGAGACAGAAAAAAAAGAAATTTTGTATTCCAGAATTAGTATATTGCAACGTTCCAGGCAACGTAATTTCCTGGAAATAGATTTATTCCGATATAGTTGATAATTTTTGCTACTCCTGTGAGACTATTGCTATTTGGGCGATTCCCATTCCCACTGAGGTGCAGAGGATAACAATATTGCGCTTTTTTCGAAAACACAACCTAACTTATCAAACTAATGGGAATACACCAACTGGCAATTTTTAGCATTCTCTTGGAAACGGTTGATGCAAAGAGCAGGAGCTCGGAAATCCTCAGCTCAGAAAAGCTCAGTGCACAGTGCTTACCTTTGGCTAGAAATCAATCCATTTTGACCAAGTCTTCGAAACTGGAATTAGAATTCAGAATGGAATCCCCCGTTTTCCTCCCTGTCACGAAGCTGCCTTCTCCTATGAAACCAACAGAAACAAATCCATAGCTTAGTCATTCCATCGCGTTTTGATCGAAGCCAGAGCGGCTTGTAAATTACATCCTGTAGTCGGGAATTAAGAGAAAAGGGTCGAGGAAATAAGTACGTGAAGACAATTTTGACAAGTTGGCTCGACAAGAAGAGAAATGGTCCACGAAAGTCACTTCTGCTACGAATGAATGAGAGCGGAGGATCTACTCCATCTCAATTTCCAACTGAAGCCCAAAGTGTCATTACACGAAGAGACGGATTGGAGAGAGATGAAATATTATTATTAGTTATTACATTATTGCTTGTTGGAAACATGCTCAAGTCAGTGGGAGAGCTCCACAGTTGTTGTGAAGGGATAAAAGGTAAACACTGGGGAAGGGGAAATATTCCAGCTCCTTTTTTTAGTCTGGCTGGCTACAAAATACAATCACACCTGCAGCCTCACTCATCCCTCCAAATATATTACTCTATGGGATTACTGGATTAACGACTCACAGCTGAATTACTAGTAAAACAAGGCAAATGCTTCCCAAGCTCATATCATTAAGTCAATTTCACTCACACATAAATTCCCTTTTTAGAATTTTGTATTGGAACAACTCAGTATGACTTTTGGGGCAGAAGACTGTTTCTGTAGAAAAAGTTCACTGTTTACCCTTCCACCTCAAACAATAAATTTTAAAAAGGCTACGTCCAGTTAGATGAATAATAAAATTAACGTTAGATTTACCAAAAATATTTTACAAACTTATTTGAGTGAAACTTTTTCTAGTGAACTTTTTGGCGGAAACTGTCCTGTAGAACCGTAACTTTGCGAGAGCACAAAAGTAGTAAGCCGTACTTTGGCCTATTAGAACAATAGGAAGTTTCACAACTGAGTTTATTCACAATTGTAGCTTCTGCCACTGAAAAATGTATGAGAGGACACAGGTAGGTGCGTATTGGGAGGAGCCCTTGGAGGCCTCCTGCTCCTCCTGAGTGGAAAGTGAGAGTGCGGGACAGGTGCGACTGGAGAGGCTCGAGTTTGGATTTTGAATGTGAGACAGATCCTGGCCGACGCGGCGTAGGAATGATGGGAATGTTAATCTAAATGGTAAAAATGGAATATCGTGTATGATGGCATAAGAGAAAAAAGTGGACGAGGAGAGACTCCCACGAAATAAATAAAATAAAAAAAAACGGGGAAAAAAAGCTCCACCCCACCACGACGACGGTTTCCTTTCTGCAGTTTTCTTGAGGCTCCGCTCTGCGTGCCCTTCTCAACTATTCCGATTCACCACCAAAAAGCACTAATAGAAACCAAGGCTTGTACTGATCATCAGCCCATCTCGGCTCAATTGGGTGACTGACCCTTACGTTCCCATTTACACTATTTTGGGCAGAAGAGGCGTAGAAGGCAGGAGAGAGGAACTTTGTGTCAAAATGTTGTCACTTGGTTCTGGATGAAAGTCAGAGCGCGCAAGCCCATTCTGGCTTCTGAGCCCATCTTGACTTTCTCCCTGACTCCGGCTGGCCCATGAATAATGTACAATTAGTTAATAGGCATTGTTGCAGTTGAGGTGGCTACTACTGGCTGTTCAAAGGGGGAAAGGTGCTCCGTATGCACAAGGGAACGGACCAGAAATACTCGTACTAGTCCTTTTGGCTCCTGGCTCCTGATGACCTGACTTTTTCCCCCTTTCTCCTGCCGCGACGTAATATTCGGATCCGAGCCTATGACTATTTGACATGCCAACTTTTTAACTCCAATGGACAATTTCATTTTGAGGAAAAGTTGGACTATGCCTGCATTATTTACACTATTTTCCTCCACTTCTCCGCCCTTATTACTCCAGCCCGTCTTGACATTTCCAAATAATACATTCTACAAAACAAGCCAAAGGCCAGTAAGAAAGGATGCAGATGGCCAGGGCAGAAGTGGTAGAGTAAACCTAGAATTACTGAATGCCCGTTCCCGATCCCGCTTGGAGGGAGCACTGCTCATTTCCCTGAATATTTCCATATCGTTGCCTAATCTCCCGGTTCCTGTTTCCATCCCCTGATTACTAATAGTAATTAAAGCGGAGAGCGAGGGAGTTTCTCGATAGTTTGGTTGTGAGAGCTCGATATGGAGCCTTTGGGAAGGTAGCGTAGGTAGAAGGGCGGATAGGCTGGAGATATCCCCTCTAATGGTCTCCTGACTCGAGTTATACGGAACCAGTACCTTGTATCATTAGAGACCCACCGTAGGAACCGTGTAGGAAGCCTAGGACTCATCCTCGGGCTCCTTTCTCCTCAACACAAATTTGATTTCATCTCATTTATTCAAATAAAACATTGAATAGACCCAGGCCTACTTCCCCCTATACCCATTGATTTTCCCGTTAACACCTTAGAACCAACTCGAGCCAAACCAGGAGCAGCGTAGAAGCCAGGAAGGCCCAGAGACAGCAGCTGTCTCACCTTTGCAAAGTCAATTTCCAGCCAGTCAAATAAACAAGGTGGAAAAGCTGGTCTCCGGTCGGAGAGAAAATAATATCCATTTGTGCCTATTCCGTCCGTCTCCCTCCTCCTGCCTCTCAATATCATTAATACTCATCACGCATGTTGAGAATTCCATGAAATAATTAGCCTCAGCCTCAGTCCGTAATTGATTGGAACAAGTTTGGCTGGAAATGAGAAGGAGCAGCACTTGATTATGTCTCTGTCGGACCAAGTGGCGTCCTGCCAATGGCCAGAGTCGACGCAGACTCCAGAAGATCTCAATTGGACGTCTGGAGCAGGCCTAAGCCGAGGCTTTAGACTTTTAGTCTCGACTCGAGCCCAATACGAGGAAACCGGATGAGGAGTGTGAGTTGTGGCAGCAGCCCAGGACCAGCCGAGCTCCTATCAGTAATGAGATCATTCCTCACTGAGCACTAAGTAGCAGCTAGGAATTAAGCGGGAGAGACATGCATGACGCCTGATGGGGTTCCAAATCAGAGCTAATGGTACAAGTCCGTTTGAGAAAGTCAGCTTTCTCCATGGGTCGAGTTAAAGGAAACGGTTGGGCCTAAAGGACGGAAGCGTTGGGGTTTCTGGTCAGGCCCAATGTTTGGACCCCGGGTTGCCATGGAAGATTGGGACGGGAGATTGGGGACGAGAGCCTGGCAGTTAAATGGAGACGAATGGGCCTGTCGCGTGCTCACTTCTTCCCGTACCCAACCTTCCGACGACCCGTCTCTCCACCGTGTACTTTACTCAACTCCGCTCCCAACTACGCCAGCCCAGCCGTACTCAAGCAAAACTAATCGGAGTCCGACCATGAAGACTCTGTCAAAATCTCAAAAGTCCTCCATGCACAACACACACACACACACACTTAAGTAAATAATACGTTTAGAACCAAACATCGCCCAACTAATGCCAGCCAAGGGAAACACATTGGGACAACCAAGCCCATGTACCCAATAATGCTACTTCCTCAACCTTTTGTTCTCTCACACTAACATTTCCAAAGAGACGGCTTCCCAATCTACGCTCCACCTCTGCCTCCTCAAGTGCACGAGTATCAGTTTACCTATGAAGACCGCAAGCAGTAAACATCCGAATGAAGGAACAATTAGCTCAAATACCGACCAGGATTCAATTACTCTCTAATGGACACCTCTTCCCTTTTCAATCAGACCACCGTATTAGAGCGGACCTTTTTTTTTCTCTTTTGTTTAATTGAGTCAGCTAAAGGCATTATGGTACAAATGAGTGATCCAAATAATATGAGCGTGCAGGTTGGAATAAATGTGCCCATTGCATTGTGCATGGAATTGAGTTGGACTGATGGGACGTGCCAGAGCGGGGCAGGAGAGGGGGAGGAACGAGTAAAGTAAATTGTGAAGGAAATGTTTTTTATATCTAGTTCTGTATAAAAGTTGACTTTGCGGCAGAGTATATGGTGTGTAAACGTGAAGGCAGTACGTTGGTTGGGATTCATCAGAGTCTGGAATTGTTTGAAATGACGTGTCACGCAAATAGATTGGCGAGAAAATGGGGGAAAACAATAGGCTTAAAGGGGTAAACTCACAAATGAAGGTGCACATACGCTCCAAAGCCAATATTATTATTCCTCTGCCAGAATTATATCTACGCTCAGCCCACGCTGCTAAAACAAACTGCAGTCATATCCAAAGGGCGGATAAGAAAGTTCTTAAAAATTCAGTTTTAAGATCTTAAAAAGTGCTTAAAAAGTCCGAAAATAAG
>JAQFXY010000517.1:0-24736 GCA_034693865.1 Ceratophysella sigillata | reverse complement strand
GCTCAGCCAGGGTATCGAAACCCTTGTTCACCTAATTTTATGTGAATACAGAAGAAGACAGGCTTCTTGTACCACTATAGTGCACTAGGCTATGCTGGCTGAGCACTTGTTAGGTATTATTGTCTGTAAATATAATTTAAACAACGAGGTAAGTACCACTAAGTGTAAGTGTAAGTAATACTGTACGATAAATCCGATTTTGTTTATTGCTCTTTAGTTCGTCGACGTCTATATCTTCAAGAACTAGTTTAATCATGTATGTATAATGTCTGTAAGGGCCTCGGCCATCATTTATCGGACTATGAATTCGAATAATAATTAATAAAATAATAAATCCGATCGATTGTATGAATCATAAATCGAATCCAAGGATAGCCGCGTTTGGGTGGCAGAAATATTGGCATCAAAACATGCCCCATAGAGCTGTCTTCCCATTCCGACCCAAAAACCCAACCCTTCAATTCCGACCTTATGCATTTTCATCGTCAACCGCTTAAAGGTCAAACAAAGATCAAAGATGCATAAGGTAAGTGTAATTCACGCCTGTTTTTGATTATTACTCTTTAGTTATGCCGGTTTGCAGTCATGTGAATGAATGTACGGAAACCCTCCGTTAACCTAAGGAAACTTTACTTCCAGAACAGTTTACAACTTCTAAACAAGCAATCTTGTTAGTTTTTTAGTTACTGTATTGTTGCTCACAAAAATTCATATATTCTTTCTTAGTACAACTTTGTTAGAAATAATTTTGGAATTTGGTATGTTAATTTCAATCGCCAGCAGCAATCTCAACTTTGCTCAATTTGTGAAGAAAAAAGTAGTGGTGGTATGTGGTTTGTAAATGTAACTATGACCGATGAATAAAGTTATCCTATAGGATGGCGGATGCAAGTTGGCCCACAAACCAAAAAGTTCAGAAAAGGCCGGGAACGGAACGGCTATCACAAGTTGGCTCTCCAAAAGCATGTTCATGCATAAAATAGCAAAAACAAGTTGGCCCACAAACCAAAAACTCTAAAAAAGGCCGGGAATTGAACGGCTATCACGAAGGCTAGCAATTAAACGACAGACTCAACTTAAAACTTCAATGTTAACTTAAATCCGAAGCGTAAATGTGAATTAAATAAATATTTTGTTACTTGTATTTATCGCATTATTGCATTGCGTTATTTTTTTTACCTAAGTAAACTCATCGAGCCGGTCTACCTGAAAGCTGAAATCGGTTCTACACATACTCGAGAGAATCCCTGTCAAATTTCATATCGATATCTACAGTAATTCAGTTTCTATATGGCTACAAGCGGGAAAATTGGCAAAAATTCCAACTTTTTATTCTTTTTTTTTTACCTAAGCAAACTCATCGACCCAGTCTACCTGAAAGCTGAAATCGGTTCTACACATACTCGAGAGAATCCCTGTCAAATTTCATATGGATATCTACAGTAATTCAGTTTCTATATGGCTACAAGCTGGGAAAATTGTCAAAAATTACAACTTTTTATTCATTTTATTTACTTGCTCGAAGATGAAATTCGCTCTACTCTAGAAAACTTCAATCTGGAGACTCTGTAAAAAGCAATTCAGGAAAACATCCATCAATCAGACACCTTTGAAACTATGCGATTTTCATATATACGAAGCAAAAACCACGTTTTTCGATTCGGTTAGTTGTTTTTTATCACGTTAATCATCAACTCAGTTAACACAATTCGATACCGTATTAGGTTTTAGGGATTGTTGCATTACAACACAAAGCTACATGTTTATGGACGCTCCTTTCAACAATTGCTTAATATCATCTTTCAATTTAGCCCTTGCACATGTACTTACAGACAAAGGCATTTATATGTTGATGCATATTTCCAAATTTATATTATTATTATTAATATTACACACTTCTATTGATACACTCATGCCATACTCCAACTTCCCATCCCCCTTCGCGTTCATAAAAAAAGATCATAGTTATCGCAGTAAAGTCATGGCCATAACAATATGCAAAAACTCCTTTCTATAGCTACTGCTCTATTAATTATTATATTTTCTACCACGTATTAATTAGGTGCTTCGTATTTCTGCAGGCAACACGTTCTTGCATATGCCGGATGACCGCTTACAGACATCCACCTGTCTTCGTGCGTGCGTGCATCATAAGTTGAAGCTAAGGAATTCTTCTTCAAACTCGGCGGTCAAAGTCCAACCTACCTAAATGTCAACAACGATATTATCTGCATTGATTTTGGAATCATTGGCACCCTTCAAGGAGGACCCGCATCTCTAATCAAAATCATGAACTTAAAGAAATTGACATTGCAGCAGCTTCAATTTCAACGATATACAGTTTATGGCAACATACCAGCACTGCCAGCCCGGTCAGATTGTGTTTCTGGACCGGCTATCACTTTGCCAATTGCTTCTGCACTACTTCACGGGTGTACATCGCGTTTCAACCAGCTATACGGTCCTGGAAGAAGATGGGCATCGGTTAACGGTGGATATTGGGATCAGAAAAAAGAACTGTCTTACTGTCTTGAAGCACGAAATTTTCAATTACAGCTCAATACGCAAAACTTCTACCGGTTTCGACATAACAATTCTGCGTTCTTGTGCTCGGAATTACGTTCGATTCAGCATGACATATCACTGGTTAATCTCTACTTAGATCATACAAATTCGGTTTTCATCGAACTTCTATCATGCTTCTTACTGTGGCAAAAGACGATTACAAGTTTTTCTTCGTTCTTAATCGACAGGGTTCAACTGGCAGTGGTTTGGATTTGTCTCAAATCGCTGAATTATCGGAGAATCTAATTCGCCAAACTCTGGACGAACATGGATTGGAGAGCCTCGAGTCAGCAATATCAATTTTTTCCCCTGATATGGGCAACTTCAAGTCAATGGCGCTTACTTGGAGTACAACTGGAAACTTGAATACGGTAATGTTGTCGGAATTTCAAATTCTTTAAACCAGTCTAAATTTGCCTATTCTTAAAACTACGGTATTACTATACTTCAGGTAACAGGCTACAAATAACGCCAGAGACTTCTACAGAATCAGCCTTGTTCAACATTTGCCTTGAACACGTTGGAAACCACCGAGCTGGTGTGGAATACTTCTACTCACGCGTGGAAGGAATGGGATCATGGTCTGAGGCATATTTGCACTTTCGGAACGAAATTATATTAGTGGATTTTTCATTCATTTCATTTGACTCGGGTGGTAATGGTGATGCCCAGCGCTACATTAAGCTTAAAAACCTGAAGAAACTTCCGCTAAGGCAGCTACAGTTCAATCCCGAACCAGAAAATCCTTGTCCACTGTCGGTAAATTTCACGAATGCCGTAGACGAAGAACGTTGTTCGGATCAAGAGCTCGTGAGTAATTTCAGAGCTTGGCGAACAAACTGCGAAGCTGTAAAAAGGGCTAATTTCGATCTTTTCCGAATATCTGGTTAGATAAGGCTGCATATACATACTTATGCTCATAGTCGTTACAACTTGTTGATGGTATGTACTTCATCTGCTTATTTCCACTTGTTGTATTTAGTGTGTCAAAGTTTGTGTTTTGTACCATCTTGTACATGCCCAGCTACTTATGATTTTTTTGCATCAGATTGCCTGGTTCGTTTATGCTTTTTTGCCCTAACTGAAAGTCCGTATCATTTTTATATAAGCCAAAACTTAACCCACCGTAATACCTTGTGCATGCGCTACCTATATTGCATATGCTTGAGGAATGTTTTTTAATGACCCCAGGTACATAACGCATGTTTCAGTCATGCTACTTTTTTTAAAAACTTTATTAATTTCGTCAATAATTAAATAATTTTTATATAAGCCAAAACTTAACCCACCGTAATACCTTGTGCAGGCGCTACCATTATTGCATATGCTTGCGGAATGCTTTTTAATGACCCCAGGTACATGGCGCATGTTTCAGTCATGCTACTTTTTTTAAAACTTTATTAATTTCGTCAATAATTAATTAATTATCAGAATAATTTGACATAATTTAATATCGACCTAAACTTAACCCACCGTAATACCTTGTGCATGCGCTACCTATATTGCATATGCTTGCGGAATGTTTTTTAATGACCCCAGTTACATGGCGTATGTTTCAGTCATGCTACTTTTTTTTAAACTTTGTTAATTTCGTCAATAATTAATTATCAGAATATTTTGACATAATTTAATATCAACCTAAACTTAAACCACCGAGAATGTTGTGAATGGAATACACGTATATACGTACGCGCTTAACTGACAAGCTACAACTACGTGGAATATGTAGTAGTAACTATAAATTGTTTAGACTGGTAGACTTTCGATGTAATTGAAATCAGAGAGGTGTATGAAGCTATTGGAAGAACATATTTAACGATAATAAAATCTACCCGGTCTTACTTCTTATACACAATTTTAGGCTCATTCTTTATTGGACAGACAGCCCTCGTACACGTGATCATATACATACTCCAATATTAACAAATATACAAAAGTTTTGGTACATAACTTATAACTCTACTTTGAAATAGTTGTATGTATGCTACTTATTATATACTGTGTACTTCTTATTAATTCTCACACGAGTGCGTATTTGCAGCTGTGCGGCTTATGCTCGGAAAGTGAGAGCAGAGTAATAACAATAACATAGCTGGTTAGATGTGTATGTATGTAGTGTACAGTACAGGCTGCAAGCCGCACGCAGAACGTATGCTGCTTAGACCTGCGTTGCCTGTTGGGTTGGAAGAAAACAGGAGGAGGATAGGGGAGGAAGCTTACAACACTTAGGACGAAACTATTCCTCCAACACAGCTATTTCTCTGTTTACAACGTGTCAAGAGGCAAATTGCCTCTTGTATTTTGTTTGCTTCTTGAATCGTAACGTTAGCATTCTTTCTCCACAATCCGGTTCAAGGCTCTCCCTTAACTTTATAGTTGAGCAGAGGCATCAACCGGTCCATGACTCTTGCCCTTGTTAGCCCCTTGAGGCCTCTCCAGGCGAGGTAAGCGACGATATGGATACAGCAATCCTCCAGCCTAAAAAAAATTAGGAAACAATTTCTCTTTGCAATTAACTAATTCAAAGACTCAACGCGTCAAAGAGAGGAAATGGATCGTTAAGTTTCGAAGAACATATAAAAACTAACCCAATAAAAATTTGAACTTACTCGCGAACAGCTCGAAGTGGATCCGGAGTGATTTCTAGCTTCATCTCCATACGGGTGAACCATGTTCGAAAATTGTTTTTAATATATTGCAAATTGATTCCATCTCTGGCGTCAGTATGATGCAGTCCGACCTTATCCGTCTCCCAAATGTACAGCTTGCCGGATTCCCATTCCAGCAACGTAGTATGGTTCAGGTCCGTCCTCATAGAATTGAACTCCAGCGAAAACGGAATCAAAACAGTTTTCCCACTAGTAAACAATTCGCCAAAACCTGCCTGGTCCTTAAGTGCTTTGAACCCTTTTCTTGCGGAATCAAGCACCAAATCCACAGGCTCACTAATAACTGCCTTACTGTTTTTGTATTTCTGGTTCGCCTGCAATGCCCACAATTCCCACATGTCAACATGCATCGGGCGCTTGAGCGTGATTTTGTTATTACTTTTCCTAACAACTTTAACATATTCCTCAAAAGCGTTTGCAGGGAAACTTTTTGGATTTACGCGTAGGCCGAAATGTATGTATTCGTTGGCTTTTGCCAAGGCTTCAAACGTCGTTCTGGCCATGGTTTGAAAGAAAGGAAATGAAACAAATTTCAGATTTGATAGTAACAAGTGTGGATCGTTAAATTCAACTGCTACAGGTTGAATGGTTCAATTGCAATGAACAAGAATTTAAGAATTCCGTTCAAAGAAAGTTTTGCGTCTGTAGGAAGTGCTAAGTGCACTTAAATTTAGCCCAACATCAAAGTTTCTCCTCCCTTTGAGTATGAGGGACTTGTGAAATCATTTTATTGCAGGCTATGAAAAAGGTTATGCTGAAATGGAAAACTTATCTTCTTATTCGGAGAAGGAAGGATTTGATCGCGAGGAGGCTAATATTGGAGCGGAAGAAGTTTGTAAGTTCTTGGGAATTTCGAAGGAGATTCTGTCATACGTACCCTCGGCGGAAGTGGAAATTGTAATTCCTGGAGAGAAATGGAACAAGTGCTACAATTACGCAGAGGGTCGCGTATATTCCAAAAGTGAATCAAGTAGGAAACGGTACGGCCAAATTATACAAGAGCAAATAATGAAAAGAGACTTAGTGTGTGGGTTTAATGTTAAATAACCGTGGTATAACAAGACCAAGAATGAAGTAATTGGTTACATGAAAGTAGAAGGATACTGCAAATGCGGGATGAAGCTATTCGTGACAATTGAGAAAAAACCTGAACGTGACATGGATGTTAAAGCAAAAGTTTGTACTAGAGGAACGTTTCGCCTTGTTCAAAATATTGAAACCGGAAGCAAAGTTTCTGGAGAGACGAGGGAGAAAATGAAGAATTTGTTGAAAGATAAATGCCCGAAGAAACTGTTCGTTGAGAATGACAACCACGGTAACCATTTGCACTACTTTCATCTGAACAACCAACAAAAAAGCGTCGAATCATTAAGAGTAATGAAAGCAGAGTACAGACGGAAAGACGCGCCAAAGTTTGATAGCGGCAGCAACGAATCTATTATGCAGCAGCTCCGTAGTTCGTTAAAACAAAATCCGAAGTTTCAAACAGAGCCTGGTTCAAAACGAACTGGATTTTTGCAACGCATAGGAACTGTACCGGTGTGCTACACCATGTACAGCCCTCAGCAAGTGAATTTCGCTGCATACAGCAAGAATTTGGACGTATATCTAGATGCTACTGGAGCGGGATTTACAAAAGAGAGAAGCCTGTTGTACTCGTTAGTAGGGAAACCACACAATGTTGGAATGACTGCTGTTGTGCTCGCTGAAACAATTTTGGATAGACATTCCAGTGTGGAAATAAATATATTTCTCTCCAGTTTTGTTAGAGATGTACGTCAGGTTACGGACAAGAAGCCGTTGTTTCGTTCGGTTACTGTGGATTTTAGCCATGCCCTAATCAACTCTGTCAGTTCGAGCTTTAACGACGAAAATATTCTTCACTATCTTCAGCGATGTTATTATAACATGATGACAGGCACCAAGCCGCCAAATGACAAGACAAAGATTTTCTAGACATATGAAGCAGAAGATACTCGATAAAGGGATTCGTAAGTTGGCTTTGCACGGACTGGGATCCCTAATTGAAGCTTCGAATAAGGAAGAATACGAAAGCAGAGTAACAAGAATAATTTCGCTGTTCAACCGGGAGTTTTTGCCAGCTGGAATTGCTGAAAGATATGTAAAGAATCTACAGGGAGAGAAAACGTCTCAAAGCGAAGATATCAGCAAGTTTGAGATGTGCTTAAGAACGAAAGAGCAACTATCTGATTTTCTCCCTCCCGAGAATGAGCATCTAAAACGAAACCATTCGCCATTCCATGCTCACTTCGTGGAAAGAATAACGGACATCAGTAAATTATGGAAAGGAGAAGAAGAAAATCTTGAAAGGAATACCTACTATAAGCCTGAAGTCGTCAACATACTGAGGAACACTTATATTCCATATGCTGGTCTTTGGTCACTGGCTATTCCAAATAATGTACACACCGAAAATTTTCAAATTTCAACTACGAATTGTGTGGAAAGTTATTTTGCTAAACACAAGAATGAGTATCATGTAAATACTACAAACAAAACACCAAATTACGTATTGGAACATGCAGAAGTTGTATATGGGGATATGAAGAAAGCAAGGACCATCGATATGGACAGCAAAAATTTAAGACAACCAAGAAAAGCCAGACCAAAAAAATCAGAAATTGCTGAAAGCACACTTGGAGCAAAAGAAGTATGGAAGCAAACTAAGAAACGAGGTGAACCCAGATATGTAACTAATATGGAAAATCGTAGAAAGGCATGCTCCTCTCAATAACCTATTCCCGGCTGCAGCAAAACCTCTGGGAATAACGAAAATATAGGAACCACTTCAGACGTTATTACACTAGATGACACACACAGCCCGCGGAATATCAAAGAGTTTTGTCGAATTCCTGTTGCTGTTTCTGGAGTACATTTTGCTTTGGATCTGGAATTGGCCTCGTTCGCCCCAAATACTCAAGTTGAAGCAAGTGCGTTGGATACGTACCTAGACTATGTGGTAAAATCGAATCCAACACAAGGATATGTGACGATTCCGCACGTGTTTTACCTAAGATGTTTGGACGCACGGGCAGGCGAACAGGAATCGTCATGTCAGAAAACATTCCCGAAAAGTTTACACGGATTTAGTAGAATCTTATTCCCAACTGTATACCGTAACCATTACTAGCTGAATGATATTGACCCTGAGCACAATAAAATCGAGATATACGACTCCATGGCCAACTAAATTCAACACGCGGAGAAAGAGAAGTATCTTAAAGGCCTTACCGTAGCCTTGGAAAATGCGCTCCCAAATACAAAGGATAAATGGACGTTCAATTTAAATCCATGCACTCAGCAACCGGATGGCTACAACTGTGGAATTTTGTAATAGCTTTTGTACAAGAGCTTGTTACCGGTAATAGGCAAAATCTGAGGACGCTAACAGTTCATCCATCGTTTATTCGCAACAATTCGGCTCGACAACTTCTAAGTACTACAGTTGCGGGTAGAGATATTTTGGAAAGAAATTCAGGGGACATTTATGCAACCTATCGTGAGCTTCGAGCCGCGTATCCCGTGACAATAAAAATTTGTTGGTTCCTTTACAGCTGAGGATTAACATTTTAGCCAGCTCAAGGGAATTCGCTATATGATATTAAGTTGTAAATGTTATATATGTAATTTTAAAAAAATAAAAATTTCCAATCAATTCAGCACTTTCTCTATCCTGAAGCCTTATAAAAACAGGGACGATAATTTTGCTTAGGTAAAAAAAAATGAATAAAAAGTTGTAATTTTGCCAATTTTCCCAGCTTGTAGCCATATAGAAACTGAATTACTGTAGATATCCATATGAAATTTGACACGGATTCTCTCGAGTATGTGTAGAACCGATTTCAGCTTTCAGGTAGACTGGGTCGATGAGTTTGCTTAGGTAAAAAAAATAAAATGAATAAAAAGTTGCAATTTTTGCCAATTTTCCCAGCTTGTAGCCATATAGAAACTGAATCACTGTGGATATCCATATGAAATTTGACACAGATTCTCTCTAGTATGTGTAGAACCGATTTCAGCTTTCAGGTAGACTGGCTCGATGAGTTTACTTAGGTAAAAAAAATAACGCAATGCAATAATGCGATAAATACAAGTAACAAAATATTTAATTCATATTTACGCTTCGGATTTCAGTTAACAGTGAAGTTCTAAGTTGAGTATGTCGTTTAATTGCTAGCCTTCGTGATAGCCGTTCAATTCCCGGCGTTTTTTAGAGTTTTTGGTTTGTGGGCCAACTTTTTTTTGCTATTTCATGCAAGAAAATACTTTTGGGGAGTCAACTTGTGATAGCCGTTCCGTTCCCGGCCTTTTCTGAACTTTTTGGTTTGTGGGCCAACTTGCATCCGCTATCCTATAGGATAACTTTCGGGACCCAACTATGACTTATTCTTTTGGTTTTTCGTTAAACAGCTGCACCATCTCTTTAACCTTTACAAATTCCATTTCATGTATTTTGACCCAAGTTAATGTTTTCTGTCCTGCTCAGAATTTTTATTTTTAGTAATTCCTACACATTTCGACCTACTCCGAATCAATTTGACCTACTTTATTCCGTGTTTTATCCATTCCGACATATTTCGCATTTTAGTGATTCCGACCTGTTTCGTTTTTTAATTATTCCGACCCAGTTATACCTATTCCGATCCATCCTGACAAATTCCGACCTATATAAACCAATTCCGACCTATTCCGTATTTTAGTCACACCCATGAGCCAGACACGTGACACGTGCTACGAGGATTCCGATCTGTCAGTTGTCAACTTTGACCTCTTCTGCTGAGAGCCGACATACCGGACTTTTGGCAGCGTCATACAAGTCACAGTCAAAAGTAAGTACAAAGAAAGTGAAGCCCAACAGCCATTTTTGCTGAGCTTTTGCTTGTACATAGACTAGTCCTGCTGCCCGCCCGCCTCAACACGGGTGGTTTCCCAATCCTAATAGGTAATAACAACATGCCGCTTTCTTTAAGCCTTGACATTATGCTCCACTCTCTGAACGCTTTTGTTTGAAGAAATCCGGTATGCTACATTCGGCCTATTCCTAAGCATACTATTTACCGTATTAATTGTGCCATCTTAGTAGCAGTATATTAGACTGAAAATATGATAAGATGATTACGCAAATGAACTAAGGTTTTTGATTTAGGAATTGTCTGTCACCGCAGCGGAAATATTGAAAAGGAGCTGTAGGACGCGACTCGAGTTTACCGGGACACTTTTCTGTTCGTTGTCAGCTACTCCTATTCTGTGACCTGGCTGTCTTCTGCCTAGTATTTACTACCGTCACTCACTTGTCCAGCGATTTGATTCACTGAACCATATTATTTGATTCACTGAACCATATATTTGATTCACCGGACCATTTAATTGTTCCGCCGGACTATCTCATTGTTCCACCAGACCAGCTTCAAGGTAATATTCAGTAAAACACAGGCACAGGCAAAAGTAGAAGTCAGACGTAATACTTGCGTTGCATCGCGATTGCAGAGTCTGCATGGAAAATCTTCATATTAAGGTATTTAAAATACGCTAGACTCAGGCAGGACACACGATCAACGATCACGCATAAAACGATCAGTAGTCTAATCACTATATATTACATATTAAAAGCAGAAGGTGAATCAGGAATCAATCGTAAACGTTCGTACAACTAATACATGTATAAACTAATGCATGAATATCTTAGGAATCTATAATCAAGTTCAAAACTTGATGCTTGAATAGATTTTAAAATTAACTGGATCGATCTTTGCTTTTCCTCAGGAGCAGCTACTTGATCTGTGCTAGGATGTCGATTGGTGTTCCGATCAAGGTTCTGCACGAGGCAGAAGGTCACATCGTGACGCTGGAGACGACGACTGGCGAGACGTTTCGAGGAAAGCTCATAGAGGCGGAGGACAACATGAACTGTCAGATAGCGGAATGCCGAGTAACGTACCGCGACGGGAGAACGAATGACCTTGACCTGGTCTTCGTGCGGGGGTCCAAAATCAGGTTTCTCATCCTGCCCGACATGCTCAAGAACGCTCCCATGTTCAAGAAAATGGGAGCACCCAAACGGCTCGGGGAAGGGGCTCGAGGCAAAGTGGCCATGATGCGAGGGGCTAGTAAGTACTCTGCTTGTCCACTTGCAGTATACTATTATTATTATTATTAGTTCTTTTCCTACATAATTGTGTAGCTAGTTAAAAGTACAGTTCTAGGACTTGGGAATAATAAGTGTGTCTAATTACAGGTCGTGGAGGACGAGGTGGGCGTGGTGGACCACCGCGTGGCGGGCGTGGCGGTGGGAGCTGGATGGGACAAGGCCCACCCCCAGGTCGTGGAGGGGGTCGAGGACAGTAGTGGACACGCATGGGCCACACTAAGAACATCACCCTTCTCTTCAAAGACAATTTGTTTCACTTTTGTATTTCTCCATTTATTACTTGATACACGTTTACCACTGTTAGTAAAGGCTTCTTTTCCAATTTATGGTTTCTCTCAGACTAATCGACTCATTATTCTCATTTCACAGAACAGCTATATTTAGGAGCAACGACTATAATGGGTATCCTACTCTTACACATTTGTTGTGAGCCCCGAGTCGCCTAACGGATAGCATACGCATATAGTTAATTATCGAAGATAAAGTAGAGCAAGTCACTCAACATATTTATTTAAGGTATTCGAAGCAGAATTTAATGCACCGTCAGCTGCTGAATTCGGTTTAGCAGAAGAGTGAACGTTTTAATGTAAAGAATAGAGTTGTATACGATAATAGGCCCTCTTACCTTTACCTTAACTATAAAAAAACAAGAGTTTCCTGACATAAATATGCATTCTTTGAGCAAACTGAGTTTACCAGCTGGAAATACATTAATTATGCATTTATTTTATGTTTAATTCTACTGCAAGTCGCACAGGATTCCTCACTGCTTCAACTGGAAAATCAACAGCAGTTTGCATTATATGCTCATTATATAGACGCAGGCAGTAGCCCTATCACCTTATTCGCTCCGCTTATTTTCAATACGTACATCAAAATTAGTAATTTCTCTAAGGCATTAAAGGCATTGAATCCACACAATACGAATTTACAAAATTATATCCAACAATCCGACACCACTGATACTATACACCACCCACTTGTTTCAATACGTGTATTTGTCAACTAAATACATCCTTGGTAGCCAAAATAGATTTATGACCTGCCGTATAACTGAATATTGCATTGCTGGCAATCCAGGGGAAGGTAAATTTTTTTTATTGTTTCGGTACACATATATTTAGTATTTGATCTAGGGTAGAAAGACCAGTTTTTAACGAATGTCTTAAGGTCAGGATAGAGAAGCTTGTCGGGATTGTGGACACATGGGCCTTTTTCTTACAGCCTCATTCAGTAGCATAGATTGTGGAATATGTACAAATGCAAGATCCAAAGAAATAATTTTGATTAGAAAGGCTATGAATATCTAAATAAAAACCACAGGATGAAAACTTTTTTATTCCGTGTTTAGTTGAAACATATTTAGTTGGAAAATTTTCAAATGACCCAGTTCCCATTGTGTGCAGTACCATCCACAGAAATGTAGCGTGTCTTTAACGAAATAAGTAGATTAGCTCATTATTACAAATTCTCTGTTCAGTTGATATCTATATCCGGTACATCCACTCGGCGTCACCATATTCGTGATCTTCAAAAGACGTGGCGGATTTACAAATTGGACTGACTGGAGAAGCGTAACTTTCTGTACGCTTAATCTACTTGTTTATTTAAAGTTATTTGGCATTTTTAATGGATGTTACGACACAATATGAATAGTTCTGCAAGGTTAAAAATACGAACGACTATTGAAATTCCATTTTTGTTGAGAACTGTCATTATCAAAGTCTTTGGCCAAGCTGATGCAGTAAGGAAAACAGAGGCTTACAAATCAATTGTAATGCAATGCACGTATATTATGTAAGATTTAGGCATGGTTCCATTTTGTTCAGCCGACATATATCTCTGGCCTTAAGTGGGCAATCCGGCTAAGCAAAACAGAGCGAACTGAACGGAAAATCTGTTGTAGCCTAAATTGTAAAATGTGTAATTCGCTCTGTATTCCGCACCGCTTCAGCTTGACGAAGAGGAATAGCTGGGTCAGAAGGTCAATTCGGACTTCGCACTACAGTACTGCCTGGAGTCTGACTACTGAGACTTAATTACTCTTGAGTGAACTCTGGTCTGGCTTCCCCTGACTAATCCGTGAGTCTTCGTTCTGCACTGCAGCGTCCTTGTCAGTAATACTGCTAGCACCTGCCGAACTGGGAACTGGCGGAAAGAATATTTTCATGAGGCCTCTCCACATGAGGATAAACCAGTAGATCTGCGGAGCCACTGCAGAAGTCCAAATCAGCTTCCACTGCAACGGAATCGACCACAGACCCTGCAACCCACACAAAAAAGACACGCATTATTTCATTCAGTCAACCTTCCGCTTGTACGAATACTTTTTGAAAAAATGTTTCGGGTTTAACAGTGTTGACCTCAGAAGCAAGGAATGAAACGCTTGGCTGTCATAGCCTCCAAAATAATTGCACAAACAATACCTGACAAATAAGTTCAACCTGTATTTCTTTGCATTTCCATTTGTGGAGGTTTTCATGAACGTTCGATCCGCAAAAATATTTTTATACATAGGAAAACTCCAAGTCTGTTTTTTAATGTTTTGTTCAAAATAGTGATAATGCATTGAGTATGGTGTGCGTGTATATGTGCTTGTGAAGATATCCGAAGCTCCAAATCAATATGTAGTATGCAATTAGCAGTGAAAAGCGGCTTCATTGTTCAACCTTTTGCTTGTCACTCGCTGATTCTAATTAAAACTTTGTAACCTGGAAGACGAAGCCGAGTGGAACAACTTCAAACTATATAATTAATGAGCTAGGAAAATTCGTAGAAATGCTTAGATTATTAGCATCTCATCTCTTCTGCTGTATTTTCCCACTCTTTGATATTTCTGAACCTAAAGTTTCTGCAGGACTTTTGAGATCTCTTGTTAAAAATAATGAAGTCTGAACTGGGAACAGAATATTCTCCAAACTCCGACTTTCTACATTGAAAAAGTTTTTATGATTACTTTACTTTAACTTTGGAATACCTGCTGAAGAAACGTCAATCGAAAATTATTTCAGGGAAACAGGTGAGTAAGCCTTGCTTCGCTAGAATAATGGAATGTCAGTTGTTTGTGCTATTCCTGGAGAATAAACCAAATTACCAGAGAGCAGCATTTAACTATTCGATCCGGTACGGAATGAAATGCTCTTTCAGTTAATGCGTTTGTGCATCGCAGCAGTAAAACTTTATTTTTAGTGTGAACGGTGTTTGTTTATTCAACAAACCTAATCCCATAGTTAAATAAAACATATCTAATTCTGTTTCGTGTATTGAGCACTGCTGATTGATGAATATTTAGCTTCCTGACATTTCTTTTAGTTTTTTAGTTCACAGATCATACCATGTTTCATGCTGACAACTGCTACCCCGTTTTGCTAACAAGAGCTTGAACTTACACAAGAAACTGTAAAAGTACAAATCAATACAGTATTCGTTGTTGAGATAAAGATTATGTAATTCATATTTGAGTGCACATAGAATATGCGGAGCTCAATTGCTGACACTGCACGCGAATATAAAATAAACGCTATATATAAACGCTATATATGACAAGCAAATGCCAATCGATGTTGGCCATCATCTTAGATGCTCCGGTATGTTACTCTAAGTAAAACGTAAACACTAATAATACATCGTAAATACGTCTCGTTCAATGTACAATTCAATTTGTTATCTTATTGATCCATATTCACTCAAGTCCGTAATTTGAGCTTCAGAATAGTAGGAAGCACTTGATGTTTCATGTTGTGTTGGATCTTATGTCTCAAATATCCTAACCAACTAAGGCACATCCTGTTATTCTCCTGCCTATGACGTTACTTAACCAAGCAACTTAAACTCCCAGGATTTCTGGGACCGGGTAGGGTCTAGTAGGTAGCTTATACAGGTTCAAGCATATACGCGTGGCTACTTACGTGGAACAAGGTCGGGAAATGGTTCTGGTCACTGTACAGCACGGCGGCATAGAAGACGCTTCCGATTCGGAAGACGGGGAAAGTGAGTAGCATAAGCACTCCGTTCAGGGCGTACCACGGCGACGACTTCATCTAAATAAAAACAATTCAATATTTTTAGATTACAGAGCATAAACAATTTTTTGCAACTCGGAGGTTCAAAAGTACGCTGACGTGGACGGATTACGTACGAAATACGATACACGGCAACATTTTCTTTGAAACATTTCACATGTACCTGTACTTTCGAAGCACCTTTGTTTTGAAGTGAATTATTATTGGGCCCAACGGTACAGAACAAGAATAGAATGCAATCAAGTGGACTCTAATGTCAGAATCAGAAAATCATTCCACTGGTTGAATGGCAAATGACAAGATATAGGAGGGAGTACTTAACAGCAAGAAGCGTCTTGCCTATTTCATTTCCTAGAGGATGAGATTGCTTTGGCTGAATTAAATTCAGAGAAAATACAAACCAACTGCCTGTGACATACAATCGGAAACCAAATCATGGTTCGTTACACGGCTAATGTTAAATCAACGTGATAAGCTCACGTTTCTGAGCACAGAGTCAGTAGTACATGATAAACTTTTGAACCTTCATGCGAATCCTAATCGGAATATGCATCAGCGTAGAACATTCTGGATAAAAGTCAGAGTGTGCTTCTTCGCCTGCAGTTATATGTATGCTGTAAGTATATACTTATGTATGTATGTATATACAGGAGAGAGGCATTATGCGGTGGGCAGGATTAATAATACATATTGGGAGTGGGAATTGATTTCCGCTTACCGACAATTTGGAGAGGACGAAGCGGAGGGAGACGAAGGGCGTGCTGCACTCCATCATGTAAATTATTCCCACGAAAAAGTCACCCGGCTCCAAAGGGTCACGGAAAAACTACATAGAAGACACAACAAGAGAATTTGATTAGATTTTTAATTTGTTTGGCCTATTTTCAGATAATTCCAAAAATGTGAGCTTCATATACTTAGCTTTGTAATTTGTAATCTATCTTTGGACATTGTAAGCATGAAGGAAAGTATTTTTTCAATTTGTATAATAGCAACTAGATGTAGCTCCGTTCAAATTGAAGATTATATGGATGAAAATTGTACATGGCAATGAAAACAGCTGCTAATTCAGTAAAAACTAGTAATACCGCATGTCCCGTTCAGAGGGTATGTCATACGAGCGAACGCTCCTGAATATATATACGGAAAAACCGAAACCGACCTGTTTGACCAAGAAGAGGAAGATGTATATCATAATTATGACTTCTTCTACGCAATATTTCAAATCCGTAAGATAAGATATTATACGTATCATGTTGCAATCTAACCTCTCATCTCTTGTTCCTTAATGCAAACATTTAAAGTAGCTTAAGATTAGGGTAAGGCAAAAAATCAAGCAATCAAATTAAGTTATAATTATGACGAATATATTAGAAATGTCTGTCAAAGCTACATCCATGCATCGGACAAATAATGAATTTGATTTGATATTTAGCTTTGTTTGACTGATTGTAATAATCTTGTCTCGTCCTAGGGCTCATACGTTCATATGGAGCTGCTCAGGCCAAGTTTGGTGTTGGCGAATGGTTTTCGTTACAAAAAACTGAATGGCGGTCAAACTCTGTGAGCAGTTCTGTATGTTCGTAGCTAGGCAATGAAAGTACTTACAGAATTTGTACCATTAGAAACACTGCATGGTGCATGGTGCATGGACTACGAAACATTGACTAACCCAATCTGTGTCTCGAAACTTTTAATCTAACGCTTTCCCCTTCCATATTCCCATATGCATAAAACTTTTCAACCAGGTACACTAATTGAATCCGCTGGATCCAAGAGCTAAGGCTAAATGAAAAGTTTCTGAAAGCTAAGTGCTTTCTGAAACCCAACCTCACCAGACATCTTCCGTGGCATGTTACTCGCTTTAGATTATTTATTATTCAAAAGGAAATACTCTTACCTTCCATGTTGGACCTTTGGATACTTTTTTCGTGGTGAAACGTATGCCGACAATATGTGTCATTGTCATTATGTATGCATATTACACGCAAGCCGCAAGTACTTATACAAATGTAACTTTTTCCTAACTAACACGTATGTCGAATGCCTAGCGCAAGGCGCTGAATTCCGAAGCGGCATTCTCTCCGGGTATAAACCAGGGTTAGAATATAGCAGTATTAATGAAAATTCGACTTAATTTTAACCATGATTCATGCGTTCCAAGCGCTCCTATGAGAGAAATTAGCGGTAAGAGAGTATTAGTAGGTATATTGTGCAAAATCCATACGAAGAAAATCCAAATTGTGGCAACAATTATTATGAAACTCCCACTTTGTTCTGTATAACGAAACACCTTGCAATTTGGAACATTCCAATTTAGTTCCATTTTATTTTCCCTTCAAATTAGATTACTTATGCACTGCACATTCTAAAAATGTCTAATTGGGTTATTATTTTCTAACTGGTTTTCGCTCAAAAATATGGAAAAAATATTTGCGACGTCCACTGGAAGAAATACCTACATACATGTTATAATACTACTGTATCTATGTAATGTAGTAGTAGCTATGCATGCATAGCCTTAGCTTTCAGTTCAACCAAGGTGAAGTGGGTCATTATAGTGTACTCTGGTGAACAGACTCAAAGAAGCCTCAACGAGGGATTTGTACCGAGGACGGAAAGCCGATAGCTTTCACTGGGTCCCGTAAAGAAGGAAGTGTGGAACGGATGTATTCCTGCCTCAACTCATTATTCATGCCTTCTAATGCATTATGTCCACTTTCCCTCTGACGAGCCATATCTCCTCCAACCAACTCATTCGCCCTTCATCACGGCTCACGGCTGGCTAATCCCACAAAGAGAAAGTACTTACTGCACTGCAACTGCCAGGCTTCCTTCACTCAACTCTCAAGCAGTGCTCAAGCAGTGTATTGTATGGTCCGGACGTTGAAAGCCTATTTCCGAGACAGCACTACAGGAAGCCATACAGCATACAAGCTCCTCTCCCTTCCATTGTAATAATCTTTATGAAAATGGCCTTTCCACACATACCACATGCTCCTACACACTAAATAGAATCATGGACACTACATGGCCTATTGTGCTGCATGCTAATTTTTTGTAATGAGAACCGCTAGACGTCCACCATCGGTATATCGGAATCCAAGGCAGTTACGAAATAATAAGTAATACTTTCCACAATATCCCTGAGGAGGGCGTAATTGGAAATTGATTGGATCAGCCTTTAGCTAAAAGCATTTGAAATTCGTAAACACTTGGATTCGGGCCTTTCAATATTACATAATATAAATGCAATCTTTCAGACCAAGGTCTTATGTACTTCGGTATTCGGTTCGTCAGCAATTTCGAGTCAAGAATCCCAGAAAAGGAATAATGCTGATGATGAGCATACTGTTGTGGGATGAGAAATTAAATGATCAAGTGCCGTGATTGGTACTGTATCCGCTTGAGCTTGGACATTTGGGTGAGGGAGATTGTGTTGGGGTTCAAGGAGTGTGTGGTTTACTCACGACAATGAGGGTCCATCCGACAGGAGCCATGATCATGTGATGAATGAAGATGACGGGCGAGTGGCGGACGAAGTGGAGGAACTGCTTGAGCAGGGAGTTCTTGGAAGGGTGGGAGTAGGTGTACACGTAGAACATGCAGAACGTGTCGTACACGAAGTACGGAATCCCGAACCAGGCGTAGATGAGCGACCAGGAGCTCGTCAAGTGCAGCACGTCCCCCAGACACTCCTGGTAAATCAGAAAACCCGAAACACCAGCACACACCGCTTGGAACGAGGACACCACTCTGCAAAAACATGAAACGTGACGTGACCCAATATTAATATCCTGAGGTTCGAACCTACGTACATATGCATGTTAGCTCATTTGAACTTCTTTTACATATTATATTACCCTGTTTTACATAGAAGAGTACCTAATTGCAGCAAATATATTATACTCGGTTATACGTTGAATTCGAGGCCAATTTCGAGAATAATCTGATTATACATTGTCAAATTCTAATGAAGCCAAAATTCTCCTCTCCATTATTAATAGGAAAAATATAATTGTGGCTTCATGGAAGCTGAGTAAATACTTTGAAACTTCTCCTTGCTTCAGTAGATCGGTATCCGGCGCCCAGGCCTAATTTAGCACAAAAGTTTACTATTCGATATTTTCCACGATGGCTCAAAGTTGCCTTTCAACTATCGGATTGGGAGCAATACATAGACTCTTAATATCAGGAAATTCTGCAACCGCATCCAATTCGGGGAACCGCATGTAAGATTAGATTTTGAAACCGCTCGAAGTAGGTAAGTTACTAAGCGATAAGCGATGCTTTGAAAATTCGAATCTTCATTTTGTACAGATTTAGGATTTACGTTCGTTGCTTGATTCAAATTGATCGGAAGTACATCCCGCAGCGTGTGCCTTTGCACGAAACCAATGCCGCTTTAAACAGTATCAGCGTTACGCATGAGCGGTGGAGATTTCAAAAATGTGTAGGTGCAGCCAATTAGCCGACATGACATTTCTAGTCCAGCTTACTTGTTTGAAATGTCGACGGTGTCCTTCTGCGTGAGTTTGTATTTTTTGGCAAAGGCTCTTCCTGAGGCCGTCTCTCGCCACCAGTAGCGCTGGAGGAGGAAGCTGAGGGGGAAAATGAACGTGCCCACGAAGAAGAGCAGCCCAGCGGCCCACGGGTTAATGGACATGCTCATCTTGAACAAGGTCACGTACAAACGGAACTACGCCTTTCAACGTCCAATACTAATATTCCAGTCCTCAGCACGGATCCTGCACTCTGTGCATTGATCTCAAGAGTCTTATGAGTAAATTCTGGCCAACTACTGTATGAAACTAGTTTCAATGTAGTCTAGGAACTTCAAAGTGACTGGAAAATTACGTAGCTACAGTAGTGAACGCTCAACTTTTATTTCCCCAGACTTGAGCACGTATTATGCACAGTTTTGCATTGAACCTTGAACTCCGAACCCTTATGATTTATTTCTTGGATACCATGTCTCGAGAAAGCTAGAATAATTGACTAATCTGGAGTAGGAACGGAGTTTATTATTTGTAACACTGGAACCACACAGAACAGAATGCGAACAATTGTTTAATCGGATCTTCCAGTATTCAGCACACAGATTTCATGTACAGTTTTGACAAATCATGGAATTCTTCTTCTTTGCGAACTGTTTTGAAACTTCGAAACCAGTCGAAGAATCCAGAATTGACTACGTTCTAATTAGTTTGAGTTACTTGTGATATCTTATATTTTGTATTCTGCTTCTGTGGTCTGGTCATATGTCATAGATACGCTGGGGACGATTAGAGCACTTGACGACCAACTTCAGGAAACGCTACTGGTACACTGCACTTATTAAATCCTGCTTTTAGTTAATGAATTGAATGGTACGAAAATCGATACCCAGAGGTTTGTTACAAGACAAAACACTTTGGCAAGGTTTGGAGAATCAATTCTCGTGAATAATTGATAGATATTGGCTGAGCTGACGTGTACAAGTGGTGGTAAACACTAAAAGACAATTAGTAATTTACTTTGAGCAAATATTAAGAACTAATAACAAGGTAAGAGTGCATTCAAATGACTAGAAACAATGGGAAGGCTCAAATTACAGAATATAAATAATTTACCAAAAGTTGCCAAGAACTAGCAATACAATTTGAATGTGTTTAATTATTTTGAATTCGTAGTCGTCTTCCAATTTTCCTATAGTTTAATTATAATTTTGGCACAACTAATAACCAGGATTCTCACACCGCAAATCTATTTGTTTTTGGCCTAAGTAGTTACCGAGTTCCTTGTATTTCCTTCTCCTGCACTTCTAAGTCTATTAATGCACGCACAGAAACAGGCACCGTGAGTGAACTAGAAGTTCGTGATTCGTGATCGTATTATATCATGTGAGAAAAAGTGCACTTTTTAATTGGAAGCCGGTAACTGGTGGAGTAGAGGACGAGCTGGACCTTTGGTCGTGCTAGTGAGAAGACAGGTTACGTTCACTCGAGCGAATTAGCACAGGGTTAGGAACTAGTTCATATGCTGTACAATTAGTAGGCTAGAATAGTCTTTGATTTCTCATGCTGGAAGCCTGTCTTAACTGAGCTTATTTGGAGTTATTTTGGGCCAATTAGGGCCAATTCCATGCTAGAGCTCCAGAGTGAGGATGTGTAGTGACGGAGAGCAGAGAGGTTGGGAATTGGAGACGTGGTAAATAATTATGGAAGAAGGGTTATGCAGTTGACGGCATGGGCCAGGCCACCAAAAGAGCCAGAATCAAGTTTTTTGGTTGTTCACGTTGAGCGAGTTGAATGGTGTGTGGAGGGCCATGGCCATCATGCATGGGAAGGCAATGGAACCTCCTGCGCTTGTCGCCACCACCAAAGGAAAGAACCGAAATGCTGCCTGGGCTCAGAACAGAACACGAACCGTCCACTTTGGGCACAAGAGAAAGGCCTGCTCAGCTAATCCGCTCGAGTTGGAGTTTGGAGTTTTGGAGCCCAGGGAATCCTACCAGAAAATACACCGGTTTTATGCCGCTTGAGACCAGAATAAGCTTATGCCATTATCCTCCTCGTCGTACGTCTCCTTATGGTAACTCTTCAGATATTCCTGCAATTCAACAAATTCCATTCAACCAAACAATCACAGAACAGATTAAAATAAGAGCAACGCACAGTTTTCAGAGCTAAGAGGCTTAATCTAAATAAATCTTAGATACAGCTTTAAAAATATGCTGCCGGTCTACTTCTTCTAATAAATGTCTTGACTTCGCCAAAGTCATTCTTTCCTTCCAAACACGTAAATAACTGCTAACTGTAACCAAACCGCAGCATCAATGTACATATAAAACGTTTCAGGTCTATAATCCAATGAACGACCTATTGCCAGTAGCACGATTAACTCGACACTTTTAACTATATTGCTCATTTTTCAGAAACCTAACCTAACCTCTATGTGGATATGCTACATTTGCTACATATACAATCGCCTTAATAGGAATACAATATACAATACACCTCATAACATAAACAACCCAGAACTGAAAACAATCGATTCATAGCCTTCCTGACACGTTCACTTCATTTTGACCACATAAATTAATTCTCAACTTATAGTTTAACTTAATCTTGTATTTGCATTGTTCTTTGAAACAATAACTTAATGTAGTAGATCAAGTTAATTTATAACGGTATTCAGAATATTATTAACGGAATTATCTTCTGCTTCAGGTTCGTTGCTTCCGCGGGCAGGTATTTTCTCTCTCCTGCTGACGTAAATACATGGACTCCTGGGCTTCATCATTCATTATACAGAGCTGCTCATAGTCATATACGTCACAGAGACAATTTGGTTCTACACTGGTCCCATCTCTGTTGCTCAAGATCTTTGGGAATGTATTAATGGTCGTTGACATTGGGCAGCACGAGGCCTTTCACAAGTTATTATGTAAGTTGAAATTGAAATAACACTTGAAAAAACTTTTTTGAAATTGATAAAATTAGCCAAACCGCATAATAAACGCAATCATAGCGTAGGTGTAGGCAAATCAGAGTACCTGGACAAACGTAAATAATTATTAAAACGAGTCACACGTCGTCGGTTCGCTACTTTTGAGGTTTGCTGCATACTTCTAGTTCTAGCAATGAACTATTAGGTAAATATGTATATAATGCGTATATAAGAAAAATTTAAATCAACCTGTTAAGCTAATCTTTATTTGATCGACTAATTTGAGCGCATATAATTTCTTGCCATAGGTATAAATTAAGTACAGACAACTTATTATTGGTATCGTAGTACCTCGGTAACAATTTAACTTCTTGTTTAATGGATTTTAATAAACTCTCAAATCTAAAATATGACAAAAATTAGCAACACCTTGCACCAAAATAGTCTTCTATACAAAAAAGGGAGAAATTATCCTCATAAAACGAAAACTTAATAAAAATTGTACGAGCTAAATATACAGATGAGTCAACTACAAACTACAATTAAGGTATAAAGAAGTATAATGTTGCTCTCACAGTTTCCGTTAAAACTTAAAACCGTACCAGAAGCTGTAACAAATGCTATATTGTTACGTTATATGTTGTATATGTTATTGAATTTATGAAACCTTCGTAGCTGTATGCGGCACGCATGTATGTAGTATAGTACAAATCATGCAAATTACACTGTAAAATGGAAATGCAAGCAACAAGCAACGTGTCAACATTTTGTGTATTTAAAACCCGGAGAGAACATAATGTCATGTTTTAATTTTAATGTATTTAGGTGTAGGTATACATTACACTTAAAATAACGAATCTTAATAAAAACAATTATCTCTTCATCTTAACATCTGCAACTGGTAGGCTGTACGTGCCTCTTTCGATTTAAACAGGAAGTTGATGAAAGTACGTGCAGCATTCGTAGTTTCTTCTTCTTTGGGCCAAAAAGCCGTCTGGGAGAACGTACAGGCGGACGCTTGGGATTCGGGATCATGCCATTCCAAGAAGGAACACTTGAGTACGTCTACGATCCACTTATTATTGATTAATTGGAATTGACAAAGAATAACCTATTGTTCCACGTCTAGGCTGGTTGCATTTTTTGTGAAGCCCTGCACGTTTGACAGGGTTGTTGAGAAAATTGTGATTTTCATTACAATTCCATGCTTGAATATCCAACTACGTTGTGTCTTGTGTCTCTGGCAAAAGAGAAAGTATTTACAATTAAATCCAAGGCTGGGTTAAACAAAATACATCGATTCTTGTACACATGTTAGCTAATCAATCTCACTTAAGTACTACGGTTTCAAAAACTAAGTAATAAGTATGAATATATTTTGGGCTTGATTTGTTTCTCTGAAGCGCCCGAATAACTACGTTGCTTCCGGAGATCCAGATTTGATACGGACATACTACATTGAAATCAGCTGAAATACACAGCAACTTCTGCGTCCATTTCTACGGATAATGTAAAGTGAAATCCGTATTTTATGAACTCATCTACAATTATTCCAAACCTCATCTGCATATCCGATTACATCTAGTAATTATCGTCTCTGAGTTTAACTAATTTGGCATTCCAGGCGTACCTATGCTTTCAGATTTCAGTTTCAGTGATTATATGTATTAGATTAGTAGAACGTCAAATGCCAGCTGAGTGCTATTTATTTTATTACTGTGACTGTGTTGTGTTAGTAAAAGTTGATAATTTTGTAACTTCAAACAATTTTTCTCGAAATAGTCTGACATTGAAGGGGGAAAATTGGGTACTGATCTCGTGTGTGCCTCACACGCCATGTGAGGCACACACGTTACGTAACGTGTGTGCCCCACATTGGT